>VDFB02286544.1:0-28113 GCA_007258455.2 Sequoia sempervirens
TAGTTTGAGGGTCCGCATTTTTATTATAAAATGTGTTTTTTATTATTAAATTTTTATTTTAAAATATATTTAATATATATAATTATATATAATATATAATATGTATTTTATATATTATATATTATATATAATATGTTTATTATATATTTTAAAATTTTATTTAAATTTTTTTGTTTATAATTGGTTATTAATATATGTATATTTATATTAATAGATTTCATTTGTATTTTAAGTGGAAATAATTGAGTTATTTTAATGAAGTAGAGTTAAATTTGAAATTATAAATTGTATATTTAAATGTAATCAATTTAAGATTATCTTATTGTCTTAATTATTGACTTAATAATAATTTTACTGTAACACAATTGATTTTAATCATTTTGGGTAGTGAAGAGATAAACTCTAGGTAACCATGTTATGCGACATCTTTTAACACCTTAATGTTGTCATCCATCTAGAGTTGAATTATGTATCGACCTTGCTTAGAGAAATTTTATGACTATTGTGTTATGTCCAGGTAGCTACTTTATAATAAAATGATTTAATTGGGAAATGGGATTTTAGTATATTTAAATATTAATGGGAGACCGAAGTAAACCTTTAGATTTAAATTCATTATCGCTGTTCAAATGTGCGAGAAGTTATTTAATGAGGGAATGTTTTTAAAGGAAATAGTTATCTTAAAATGATATGTTGTAAATTGAAGTAAATGTTTATTTTACTATTATTTAAAAGTAATTAGGGAATTTAATATTTGGTTTAAATTTCATCTTTTGCCTGAAAGAGACGTTATTAAATTAGTGTTATTAAGGCAATAAATTATTGAATGTTAATAAAGGAAATGGGTTTAGGAAATCCGAATATAGATTTAATTCCTGTTTGATTTCCCTTCTTGAATGTGTACTTCTTCGGTTTTTGTTGTGGGGAATTGTTTGGAAGGGTTGTTAAGTCTTCCAGAAGGGGTTTAACTTTTGGAGTTGTGGTATTATGTTAGACAACTATTGTATTGCCTTGGGTAGGGCATATAATTGTATCCTATTGTATTAACCGGTTTTCACAAATGGGGATGGTCTGTGTCTCCTGTGGTTTAAGAGTGGTTTATGTGAATTGTGCCTCCTTTGGAAGGAGTGGTTTATGATCTTTGTTTCCTCCTATGTTTGGAGAGGGTTTTAACCTTTGTTCCCCCTAGTGTCTGGAGAGGGTTTTGACTTTTGTTGCCTCTTGTGTTGGAGTGGATTTTAATTTTATGTTCCTCCTAGAGTTGGAGGGGTTTTATCTTGTTGGTTTGCACTTGGGTTTCCCTTGGTGATTGTTTTTATTTGGTATGTTGTCAAGTAGAAGAGTGGCTTCTGTTAGGGGCCAGAGCCCAAAGAGGTAAACTGGGAAACCTTCAGAAGTGGTTTAATCAAGTGATAACTAAATTAATGTACTTAGAAGCTAGGTAGTATTTCACACTAATTAAGATAATTGAGCCTCGCTCATGGATGCAAGGGCTTGTATAGACCTGGGATGAGACGAGAAGGCATGGAATGGAAAGGTCATCTACCTTGTCTCTATGAGAGGTATTTGATTCTGCATGAGTGAGCGTGGGTGCCGGGATTCAGTAGAGGCCACCAGGGAAACCCATAGTGGGGGCCAGAGCCTAGGAAGATTCCCAGAGGAGATCCCATGTCGAGCTATGTGATGACACTCTTTCTATGACAACATTTGGTATTTGGTTTTATGTGTATGGTCTTCTTATCATACTCGAACTGTTTTATTTCTAGAAGCAACGTGACCTATGTCAGTGAGGTTGGAGTTGTACTTGTGTTATCCTTATGGATGTATGGTTCATGTGTTTGGTTGTGTCCGTATGAGTTAGCCTATGTCTAGAGGTTGATGGTCTTGTATAGGATTCCTTGTTACTATCTCTTAGCACAGGGGGTGAGCCTTTGGGTATCACATGGTTGGGTGGAACATGCACCTTATTTTGTTGGGTTTCCTTCTTGTTCGTGTGGATGAGATTTCCAGTTGGAGAGCTCATGGGATCCAGTTTCGTTTCATGCTTTATTCTTTTCAGTTGTATATTGTATTGCATTACCCCTCATTGTTATCGAGGTGGAAGTTGTAATATGTAATCATGCTTTTGGATTTATCTCATTCGTGGAATGAGTGTTGTAACCTTATTGCTATGTGATTGTTATTGAAATCATGTGGTTCTTCATATTCTTTTATGTAAATTATCATGTATGGAATGTATGCATTCTCAATTCTTTAAGTAATTAAATGTTATGTTTTCATTCATGTTTCTTGTTTGGGTTTAAGTAAACTCAATCTCGTAACCTTAGGGGTTGTTGGCAATGTGTAGTGAACTTTCATGGTTTTTGTACTTAAAAAATAAAAATAAAAATTATTGCATTTGTGTTGTTAATTGCAACTTCCCTTAGGGTTGCGTGGCGTGGTGTTACAATTCCACTTCAAAAATGGTTTACACGATTTCTCCTTTGAAAAAATTAATCAAAAATCCAAATTCACCACCTGTAAAAATAATAATTGATGAAAAATAGCCCAATTTTACTGCTCTCAGCCATACATGTGAAGTTGCAGACTTCATAGTAATTTTTGACAGTAAATTTAAATAAAACAGTTAAAAACAAATGAGATCCCGTTTATTAACAAATGAGATCTTGTTTTATAATTGGGATGTTGTTCCTAATATTTAATGTGGGGACCGTTGACAAAGGAATAGGATCCCATTTCCCTGTCAACGGTCACACCATTTAATATTAGGAAATGAGATCCTATTTCCAAAAAAATGAATTTGAATTTGCTTTGTGGTCGGGTTTCTGCTTTGTATTTTGGTTTGGGAAAAGCATTGGAAATCTGAACCTAGGCCTTCAACACAGGACAGAGCTGCAGTTGAGAGATTAATATATTGAGAGAAAATGGCAGGGTTTGTGGACATGACACTTGTTTTGGAAGCAGGAATTAGAAACCCCGTTTTGATGAGACTTATTGATTCCAGTATCTTGTTTTTGTTGGATTGTTTTTATTTTCTGATGAGAATTTGCTTTGGTGAGGCAGTTAAACAGCAAATATCAGATTTTGGCTGTTTTTGGCAACTTCCCGGAATCGGCATGAAAAACATTTTGAAGAACGGATTGCATGAGAACAAACTTTAAATTTTTTTTTTCAATTTAAAAAAAAATCAAAAAATGATAAGTTTAGGTCATCTTATGTGTGTCATACATGATGATTTTTCAAAAGCAGAAAATATGCCAAATACAAAATTAACAAAAAAAAAATTGAATAAAATATTACAAAAAAATATCGAGAACAAGCTTCAGTGAGTCACAAATATTTTCCCAAAAGGATTTAGAAAAATATGATAATTTAGGTCAAAATATGGATGTTGTACACGTGCATGGTATGGTATAAAAAGTAACTTTTAAACAATGGTTTTTAGAAATTCCTATTGAAACTTAATTTGTACAATTTGGGTATTGAAATAAACTACATATTTGGACACTAGACTCCGAGTACTACATTTTATGATTAGTGACATTTTTGAAGATACCATCTCTAAGTTCTTCAAATTTTAGGGTCAAATGTGACAAATGCTGAAAATCAGGGAAAACATTTCCATTTTTTGGCCAAAAAGTGGACTCAACTTCTTGCCAGCACCCATTATGCTTTTACTCCTTTAATTCATGTCTTATTTAAATTATTTTTAACATTCAATTATTGTATAGTATTTCATAATAAATCAAGCATGTTTAATTACAACTAATGAGTACAATAGATAAGGATAGTTTATTATTTATTAATACTCTAAATTTTAGATTTTCAAATTATGAGATATGATAACAATTAATAGATCACTTTGAAGTGAAAGTATAATGAGTCCACAACTAATTATGTATGTTAGTTGACTTGATTTTTTTCCATAAAATATTATTATTTGATTGAAAACAAATTTATAAACAATAAATTCTACTTATATTTTTTTAAATAAAAAGTGTGGCTAAATCGAAAACAAATAAATATATCCGAGTAATATTCAAAATAAATTTATTCAGAGTTCATTTCTTTATATATTAAAACTTGTATTGGCATAAAACACACCACCATAAAGGGCTTTGAATGGGAGAAGTTTACTTGGCTCTTGTAATCGTTGATAAAATGTAGATTCTGATAATGCTCACCATCTATTTTGTACTTTATATTGATAATGTGAAAAAAGAAGAATGAATGACATTATATTAATATCTGAAAATTACCAGAGTAGGTTAATGGGAGTAAAAAATTAATACAACTTTTAGCAAACATCTGTATTGTCAGTCGTGAGTTTGGTTTTCAACTTTTGAAGGCTTTTCATAAGGAGGACCAAAAATAGAAAATAATAAAGTTTCAAACTACATCGTGCTATATCATTGATGTAAATAACATAACTGAAAGAAGTCAATAACTGCAAGTGTGAACAAAGGAAAGGTTAGATATGGAGAAACAAATGTATGCTGACAACTAAGGACATTGGCACTTGAAATTCACTCTGGATTTTCCAACTCTTTGTGCCTTCTCTGATATGACCATGGTTGCTCTATTTTTTTTTGGTCTACAAAGTAAATTTTTTTACATGCTTTTTCATCCATAATGTAGAGAAAATGAGTTCTTTGCAACATGGGTCCATGGGGAAATAGAGGACAACTTGAAGAAAACTTTTCATGAATGGAGCAGGTGTTTTTGGGCAGAAAATAGAGGAGTTTTTGGCACTTTTTTGCAAAACCACTCATTCAAAAACTGGAACAAATATTTCCTTTGGTAAATTGAGAATGGAAAAGTATGCTTTAACTTGGTTCAGAATTCTAATATTCTATGGCTTTAAGAAGATAAGCTTTTATTAGTTCTTGGGATCAATTTAAGAATTGACTAAGAAATAATTTTATGCAAAAAAATGTGTCAAGGGGAAATTTTTGAAATAGAAAGGAGGACAAAATGTGCAAGAGTTATGAAGAATGGTTTTCCAAACAGACAAGGATAACAAGTGACCCAGGTTCTCCATCAACCAAGAGTTATTCATATTTTTCAAGCATAATAACTAATTCGATGCAATACTATCTTTCATGAAGCCCATTTGCTTAGAATCAAAAGTGACCCAGGTTCATCAAATTGCTATGAAAAGTTGGTATCAGATTCAATGACTAATCAAATTTCATTTCCTTGAAGTAGATAACTAATCATATTTCATAAAAGATTTGAAGCTTTGGCATTAAAACAATGGCGAGTTTGAGCTCTTCCCATTTGCGTGGTAATAGGGTTTCCTGCACAGATGATTATGTTACTTCAACTTGACCTCTTGATAAATGGCCTCCGCGTGGGTGAAGGGTTTCTTAGGCAGATGACATTGAACCCTCATCACAACTTCATTATCAGATCTCTTGCATAGATGATTATGTTTCTTCTTCTCGACCTCTTGAAAAATAGCCTCCGCATGGTGGAAGGGTTTCCTAGGCAGATGATACTAAACCCCCAACACGGCTTCATCATCATAATACTACTTCATCAGGACATATCATTTAAAAGGGGAAAAGATTCCTTCATCATTCAACCCTAGAGACAAGGGTATTTTGAGAAAAGGCATTATCCATTCTACAGGCCTGGATTCGCAAGAACTGGTACAAATTTTTTGATTTATTTGTAGTTTCTGCCTCCTCATTATTTATTCTTTTTAAAAATCCTACTGTTAAGAGTAAAATCATGAGAAAAGGTTCATTCTAGATTGGAAATTCTTTCTTGGGTATTTTGGATTGGCAAAAAAATTTATCACTTGAATCTCTTAATTTGAGTCCACATCCTGTTTGTTTCTCTTTGCCATTTCTTCTAGTTGAATATCTAGATTCATCTTCCATTAAGCAAATTGTCAATCACTTTGGGGATTTTCTCAAAAGTGATTTTTTGGTTATTAATGGTAAACCCTCAATTAGGGTTTGGGCTCTGGTTAATAAGCTAGCTACTTCTCACTGTAAAAATTCATCTTTCAACCAAAAAAGGGGATTGGATTCAACAAATAAATTGGGAAAATGCAACTTGGAAAGAGGAAAATCTAATTATCGATTCATATATCTTTCAAAAATCTGATAACACAGATTTTTTAGCATTATCCAGGGTTTTTGATTTGAAAATACATTCACAAAACTCCCAGTCTTGTTTTTCTTTGAAACCTACTTCTTCTTGTGAAATTCCTCATACAGAATTGGGTGATGATAATGAGGTTCCTCATGTGAATTAGAACAATGGAAAATCTTTGATAGGAACTAAGCCATCTTCCCTTAAGAAACAACCTAATGTTGTTATCCCTTTGATTGTTGATAAGTCAAACTCTTCTCAGTCTTTATTCAAGGGAGTTGATCATTTGAAGAATGGTATTTCACATTTTGAAAATATCTTAAATGGTTCAAAGGAAGATTTGTTGAAAATTGTTGATGAAGCTTTGACAAAAGCAGCTGAAGAACTTATAGATGAAATAGCAGATGAAGTTCTGGGTGAAGATGAAGCTTTGGGTGAAAACGATCAAGGCTTGAATACTCTCATATCTCCAATCTCCCAATCAGCCTCAAAGAGAAAGTTAAAATTTAATGAAATTGTTTCTTCCATTCCGTCTTCTCCAACTTTTGCTGCCTTAAACACTCTTTCTTCTCCTCCCATTTCTCAAACAGAATATGAGTTTAAGTCTCCAATTTCTCCTCAGACTAAGAGGGGTTGTAAATCCATTAAGGAAAAAACAAATCTTCAAATTGCTGTAGGTCTGCAATCTACTATGGAAATGAATCTTCATTCTTCTTCAAAGAAATAGGCTGGTTTAAACTCCCCCCCAATGTTGGCAGTGTGATTCTACTATGGGGACAAAATCCTTAGGAAGAATTGATAAGAAGAGGAGAGAGGACTTCTCTCCTCAAGGCCAATGAGAGTTTTATCTTGGAATGTTAGGGGCTTAAATTCCCCTAACAAGAAACACTTAATTAAGCTTCATTTATTGGGCTCCATGTCAGATGTTATTTTTCTTCAGGAAACGAAGCTTTCTCTTCAATCTTCTAAGGAATATTTTACTTCTTGGACTGACTGGGATTTAATTGTTTCTCTTGCTTTTGGTGCTTCAGGAGGATTAATCATTCTTTGGAATAAGATTTATGTCAAAATTGACCTGATTAAGGTCAAGGAAAATTGGATAAAAGCCTTTGTTTGGTGCCTAAAAAAAAATGCACTTTTTAATCTATAATGTATATGGCCCCTATTCATTAGTTGGAAAAAGACAAATTTGGAGGCAACTCTTGATAAGTTTTGAATCTGATCATCCAATTTTAAAAATTATCGCAGGTGACTTTAATTCCATTAGAAATTCTTCAGAAAAAATGGGTGGTATAACTCCTCCTTCATCAATGTTAGATGATTTTAATAGTTTTATTTCTTCTGACAATCTATATGTCTGTCCTCTCAAAAATGGAACTTACATTTGGAAAAATAGAAGAAAAGAATTTTGTCAAATTATAGAAAAACTTGACCGCTTTCTACTTTCAGAAAATTGGTTAGCAACATCTAGAGATTTCTTTTCGGTCATTCATGATTTTCCTGGATCTGATCATTTTCCAATCTCCTTTTCTTTCTCTGATATCTGAAGGAATGCTAAATATCCATTTAAAATGAAGGCAATGTGGGTTAGAGATCCCAACTTCATGGACTTAATTAAAAATTGGTGCTCTAATTCCCTTTTTAAAGGAACTAGAATGTTCCAATTAAGTAAGAAGTTATATTTCCTCAAGATCAAAATTAAGGAATGGAATGTTATTCACTTCAAAAACATTTTCATGGATAAAACTCGTATTGAATCAGAACTCTGCGTTATATGAAGTTTCCATCAATAAAGGAGTGGATAATTCTCTTTATAATTAGGAAAAAACACTTAAAGTAGATTTAGAAGAAATTATGGCTAGAGAAGAATGCTACTAGAGACCAAAATCCAGAGAAAATTGGGTAAATGAAGGAGATAAAAATGCAATTTTTTTTCACGCTTCAACTAAACTTCATAGACAATCAAATAGAATTATTTCTATTTTATCTTCTTCAGGAACTATTCTTACTTCTGAAAATGAAATTGGACTTGAGGCGGGAAATTACTTCAAAGCTCTTCTTTCATCAGATGCTCTTCATTCTTCTCAGGAGGAAAATTAAATATTGAACAATTATATTCTAGAATTAATTAATATGGATCAAAGAAAAATATTGATGTCAAAATTTACTTTAGAGGAAATTAAGAAAGTGGTTTTTTCAATGGAACCTAAGAAGGCCTCAGGCCCAGATGGATTTACAATTCTCTTCTTTCAAAAATGCTGGGACATTGTAGGTTTTGATGTTCTTTTTGCCTTAGAAGAATCCCAAAGATATAGAAATGTCCCGAAGGATTTTAATTCCACATTTATTGCTCTCATTCCTAAAAAACCCATTCCATCTTCCTTTAATGACTTTAGACCTATTGCTCTTTGTAATTCAATTTATAAGATATTCACTAAAGCAATAGCCTCTAGGTTGTCCATAGTCCTTCCTTTGATAATTTCTGAAGAACAAGGTGGTTTTGTTCCTGGTAAGGATACTCCTGAGGGAGCAATTGTTGCACATGAGGTTTTGCATTCAATCTTAAATGAAAAGTCTTCAATAGTGGTTTTAAAATTGGACATGTTGAAAGCTTACGATAAGGTTAATTGGGAGTTCCTATTGAAAATTCTTAGTTCAAATTTGGCTTCTCTCAATCTTGGTGCAAATGGATTCATTCTTTTATTTCACGGGCAAGATTTTCAATATTGAGTAATGGATCTCCTCATGGTTTCTTCATCTCCACCAAGGGTTTAAGGCAAGGGGTCCCCTCTCTCCTTCCTTATTTATCTTATTAGCAGAAGGTCTAAGTAGAACTATAATTTTAGCCAAAAATGCTCGATTGTGGAAAGGAATTTCTATTCATTCTTTTCCTCAACCAATTTCACATTCTTTATTTACGAATGACACTCTACTTTTGGGAGAGGCTACTATGGTTGAAGCAAAGGTCATGAAAAAGATCATTTTAGATTATTGTCTTTATTCTGGTCAAGTATGTAATCCTGCAAAATCAAAGATCTTTTTATTAAATGTTGACCCTCTCATAAAAAGGCAATTACTTAAATTTTGGGACTTTCAAAGTAATTTTATTCCATGTAGGTACTTGGGAATTCCTTTCTTTTCTGGAAAGGAAAAACATTTTTTTTGGGATAATATGATTTCTTCTATCTCTAATAGAATTTCACTTTGGAAATCTAAGTGGCTCTCATTTGTAGGTAAATTGATTATGCTTAAATCTGTTCTTTGTGCACTACCCATTTATTTGATTTCGGTCTTAAGCTTGCCCAAAGGAAAAGGTGTAATTCTTCAAAAAGTTCTTAGAGATTTTCTATGGTCGAAAAATATGACATCAAAAAAGAAACTACCTTTGGTTGCTTTGGATACAATTTGTGAACCTAAAATTTTTGGAGGTGTTGGTTTGAGAAATACTTTCCTTCAAAATAAAGCTTTAGGAGCTAAATTGGTGTGGAAAATCTACACCAATCCTAAAACTAAATGGTGCAAGCTAATGAGATGTAAATATTTGGATTCCCTTGATAGAGAAAGAATTTTCACCCATAAACAACTTCCTAAAGGCTCCAAGATTTAGAATTTAATTTCCTCTTGCAAATCAGTCCTCCTTCCTCACCTATCTTGGGTGATAAACAACGAGGATAAAGCTCTTTTTTGGGATGATGCATGGAATGGACACAAGCCTCTTTGTCAAATGGGTGATTGGATTCAGATTGAATTAGAGTTGAAAGTCAAATGGGGTCACAAGGTTCAGGATTACATTGAGATTGATCCTTCTAATCATCTCATGTGGAAATGGAGGGATTTTAGTTTTCTTCAAGTGCCATCTCATATTAAAACCTCACTAAAATCTAAACTCGACAAGAGACATGTAACTTATCTTTCAGATAAACAGGATGAAATTATTTGGATTAAGTCTAAATCTGGACAATATAATGTGAGAGATATGGTTACTCTTCCTTCGTTAAGACTAACCAAAAAGTCTCCATTCCTTTGAATCTTTGTTGGGGCCCTTACATTTTTCCCAAGGCCGGTGCTTTTGCTTGGTTAGCAATTAAGGATAGAATTTTAATTGCTATGAGATTGGACAGGCTAGGAATTACTAATCTTTTCCCTTATGTAATGTGTGGAAAGTCTTTTGAATCTTCTAATCATCTTCTTCTAAATTGTGATTTTTCTCAAGATTGTTGGATTTGGCTTTTAAAGAATCTTGGTTGGTCGAGCCCATTGCATAATTCTCTGTATCATCACTTTTTATCTTGGCCTTCTTTATTTCCATCCTCAATATTTTTTGCTATTTGGGACATTAGTCCTTGCATTTTAATTTGGAACATTTGGCTGGAAAGAAATAATAGGATTTTTTGAAAGAAAGCCTCCACTTTGTCTCAGATTATTCAAAAGTTAGAGATTTCTATTTCAGAGGTAGTCAATTCTACAATTTTTAGAAAATCTTCTTCTAATAAAGTTTTTTCTGAATGGGACTCTTTTATTTTGAAAACATGGAAACTTTTGAAAATTCCCAAGGCAGGTTCTCTTTCTCATAATACTCCTCTTTCTAAAAGATGTTCATCTTCTTGGTCTCCTCCTCTCCTTGGCTTCATCAAACTAAATTTTGATGGAGCATCCAAGGGTAACCTTGGGAGATCTAGCATTGCTGTTGTTTTGAGAGATTGGAATGGAAATTTTTTAAAAGTGGCTTGTGATCAAATTCCAGATTGTACCAATAATGTGGCCGAATTCAAAGCACTAAGTCTTGGTCTTAAACTTGCAAGAAGTCTTTCAATATCTCATCTCTTCATAGAAGGAGAATCAATGAAAACAATCTCAACACTTAAAAATCGTTGCACCACTTCTTGGCATCTTAACTATATTCTTGATTTTATCCTTAATGAACTTGATTATTTTCCAAGAGATATGGTTTCACATTGTTACAGGGAATCTAATGTGGTAGCAAATTCATTGGAAAATAAAGCCATCGATGAGAATTTATCTTCTTGTGAATTTTCTTCTAAGGAATGCAATTTAATGTTTCATGAATTGTCTAAGTAATTTTAAATGATGCCAAATTTTTTTTCTATAAGAAATTATTTCATATCCTTTTTATCTCTTGCACAATAAGGATATCTCCAGCTAATATTTTTGGCATCTATTGGGACTCTGATATCATAAGCTAGATTTTGGGATTATTAATGCTATTATTAGTATTGATACTCAGACAGTTGTATCATTGTTAAAGGGAAAATATTTCCATGTGCTATTCACGAGATGTGTTGGGATGAGTACTTTACTATTGCTCATCTTGACGCAATGTCCCTTTGTTCGCATATTCCCAAGTCATTTTATCTTTGCTAGCATTTATTTCATTCTGCAATATTGGCTTAATATTCTTTGACGGTGGTCCAAATTTTCAGGCCAAATTTGGAATTGTTCCTTTTCTTGGTTATCTCAATCAAGGTTTTTAAAAGTTACTAATTTGATTGGTTTTTGAAGCAAGCACTATGAAGACTTAGAGGATTGTTGTATTAATTCAGCTTCTCTCATTATTTCCAAGAATCACACTTGGCAGTATTTTGATCTTCATGGTACTTAGATCATCTGGCACATTAATTGTTTTGAAATAAAACTTGTTTATATTTTTCAATGAGTGTTATGGCGGTCACCATTCCTTGCTTTGTTACTTTTTCTACCATTCTTCTCTACCATTTCAGTGCCTTCTGGGTTCATTAGCTTAAGATTATCATAATGGATAATCTCTTTCAAGTTCTTGTTCCACCCTGCATCCATGAGATAAGAATGGAGATTCCCTACATTGAGGAATGGCTGTGAAGGGATTTTGCATTTGAATGCAAACAGGTATTTGAAGCTATACAAATTGTTCTTGGCTTTGATTGGCTAGACATGCACTCTTCATTCCTACCTTATGAACTAGCTTCTCAATTCATCTCAAATCTGATGGATATCTTGAGTGATGTGGAGATGGTTAAATTCCTTACGGGCACATACCTCTTGCCCCATGTGTGCCCAATTTCTTCTCTCCAACTTGCACTTGAAAGGTATGATATTCTACAAGGTTCTTGTTTGGTGGGGGGAGTCATAAGCAGGCAACACCTCCTCACCGATTATAGGCTTTCTAAACTTCTTTCAGCCATGGCTTATGGTCTTTTAAATGATTGCAATAGTGAATTTAAAGTCCGCTTGAGACTTCTTTCCCAACAATATGGTAACTTGGTCAGTGATCCAATCTACATGTTGTTTGAGGCAATTCATTTACTCATTCAACATGCTATTATTCAGCCACATGAGGAACCATTTTTTCCTCCTTCAGCAGATATAGCTTCATTTGAAGGAAGCATGTCATGAAGCTTTCCTTCCTCATTTGTTCTTTTTGTAAATTTTGGATTTGCTTACTTTGATGATAATACTGACATTTTAGGTTAGAAGAAATTTTGTTCTTTGAATTGATCCTTGCAGGTATTTTGGAGGGAAGATCTAAATGCTTTGGTGTTTTCTTCGTGCTCTGTTGGGTTAGCTTGCTTCATTTCGGCTCCCTCTATCGGCTTATACTTGGCTTCATTGCTGTTTTTGGTGCTACTTTGGCCACTTCTTTGTCTCAATGGCAGTTTTGTTTCATTTCCATCTTGTCGTTAGTGTTCTTCCAAAGTATGTGGTTCTCCCTGTTCTAGGGTTGAGTTTTATACAGTCGGTTTTTTTCTCTAGAAAATGGTTTTCATTGTAATTTCTCTTGTCAACAATATACCAATATTTCTCTTAATTTCTTCTGATATTTGGAGATTGACAGAATTTTAATTTTTCTCTGCTTCCCTTCGAACTATATGTAATTTTCTTTGATTTAATATAATATTTCGTGACAAAGCCACCTAAAAAAAACAAGAAAAACAAGACAAACAAACAAACATATTTCATGTTAAAATCTAAAGGTTCCTTTCCTTCTAATTTATCATGTCATGCCTTCAAATATTTATCAAAAAAAAGTGGGTTGAAGATAATCTGGAAACAAAGCTTTTATAAAATAGAGAAACCTTGTAATTGCTCTTGTCAACAATATACCAATATTTCTCTTAATTTCTTCTGATATTTGGAGATTGACAGAATTTTAATTTTTCTCTGCTTCCCTTCGAACTATATGTAATTTTCTTTGATTTAATATAATATTTCGTGACAAAGCCACCTAAAAAAAAACAAGAAAACAAGACAAACAAACATATTTCATGTTAAAATCTAAAGGTTCCTTTCCTTCTAATTTATCATGTCATGCCTTCAAATATTTGGTTATCCGCAAAAAAGTGGGTTGAAGATAATCTGGAAACAGAGCTTTTATCAAATAGAGAAACCCTTGAAATCTTAAGCACAAAAAATTTGTTCAACACATATCAAAGATATCGAGCTGAATTGATAACTTGAAAAACTATGACGGTAAGTATCTCTGATCCTCTCAGCTATATGACAGGTCCCCTGGATATTCTTGAAAAAAGGGGAGATCATTGCATGACAACATTACATGGGCATCGAGCATAATCCATTATGGCAAATCTTGAGAATATTGTACGAGCAAATTCTGTACAGAATTAAAAACAGCGAGAACCTCACCCCAGAATCACTTAGGACTCGGGAGAAGGTGATCATTATTCATCAAAATTCCTTTAATATTATTCCCAACATATCTTTGCAACTTATTAACCACAAATAAAATCGTTCCAGAAAATCTTTGCAAAATACGACTGAAACAAATTCCTAACTGCTGTTTCAGATTATTGGGCAGGCACATCTCATAGAGACAATAATACATACTAGGGTGAATGACCACGCTTGAGGTTATTGTATTTTATTTCTTGATAAATCCTAACAAATCTTCATCATGATTCACGTAAATTTGATTGTTCTTCCCTAAACAATTTAAAAAGAAAATCTCATGGAAGCAACCCCACATACCGACCTGAAAATAATGAGCAGCTTGAAAGATACTACCTAATGATTCATAACAGGACTCTGCCCATCAGGACTAAAGCCATCTATGAATTCTCTTCCGCAAATTATTTAACAAGAAAATCTTAAGGATGCAATTTTACATACCAAGGTGAAAATAATGACCACACTTGAGCTTGGAAACAAAACGCTTTGCAGCATCCACAACAACAGCTTCGAGACACACGGAACATTGATTGGCAGCAGCCCCTTAAATCCTCGGTTTCTCAAGCGGCCACCACCATCAAGGGTTTCTATCAACGGTTTGAATCGTGTCCATCTTGCCCACAACCTAGTCTGCACAGACCCCATGCGACCCCTTTTGACCAGGTAAAACCACTTAAAGAGATCCTCCACCTGTGGATCCCCTCCCCACACAACCTCTCTCCAACGACCTCCATTTGGCATGCGGACCTAATCAACTCTCCATCTGGATTCCACGAAGTCCTCAACGTCCTCTTCATCGACTGAAGACCCGGTCAATCACAATTCAAGTGGTCCATTGATTCAGGCTTGTTGGTTACTGTGAGCATTTACATTCAAACTCTTATTCAGACGGTGAAATTATTTTTCGGATGAACTTTTTTCAGGGGTGAGATAAAATCAGTGGGCTGTGCCCACAATAAGTCTATCGGCTAAATATATGAAGTGTAAGTTCTAAAAATGTAAATAACTATAATTTCTAGTATTTTATAGAGAAAAATGATTGAAAAAATATTAAATGTGACACAATTAAATGCTTGTGCAAACATGTTACTTATGTCCGAGATGACAATAGAAAACACCAAATATAGATAAGTATGGACTCGAAGGTCTAAATATAATAGATGCATATTTATTTACGATACCTAAAGAATCATTAAGTGCTTGTGTGTATGTCTAACTTGAGCCCATTTGACATTTCTCCTTATAAAAAAATGTATTTTATTAATTTAAAGGAATTACAACAATTTATTATAAAACTTGATCCTGGAACCAGAAGAGCCCAGAGTTAATAGCTTTCAATAATTATTATAAATAGCTTTCAATAGTTATTATAAGTGATCCTCTATTGCAACCAATTTGATTTTTATTTGATACATCCTGAAAGGCATAATGACACATGTACAAGTGCACATATGTTGATTCTTTATTGAATTTCTAATAATATTTTTTTCTACATATTCTTTTAATATACTTAACTAAGAAGTAAATTTATAACAATGAATACACAGATCCTCTCCCCTAATACATAAATTTGAAAGAGGTCGACATAACAAAATCAGAATAGATTTAAGATGAAACTGTCCTAGAAGAATTGGACAAACAGTGTCAGCTCTATCAGCAGAAGGATCATATGTATCGTGATTAAAATACTCTGTGATCTTACATTCTAACTGAAGCTTTATTCAACAATCCTTTTTTCTTTGGATAAATAGTTTCAGCTATTAACAGGTATTTAAAGTCTAAATAAGGAAATGAAAAAATAGGGTAAAGTATACTAGAGCATCAGTAATGATGTACGGTGAGATTGTAAAGAACGATTGCATTGCCCGTTTGGCTGTCGAAGGTGCGAGTTTGGGCGACAGCATACCCTCGAGCCAGCCTGAATTTCCCACTTCCTCCCACAATTGGCATCTCTCTAACATCGGTAAGCACGGCGTTGTTGCCCACCATGGCGAGCGTACTGCCATTGAACTCTCCGCCATGAAAAACAAAGGTGACTGCCATTAGCAGTTGAAGTTCCTCTTGGCTGGCGGAGACGTACAATCCCTGAGCTCTGCCCACCAATTTGGAGGTGAGCTCAGGCCCTTCCGTCAACGGATCGTCCAACACAGATACCTCTCCGAAGGCACTAGCCGACGTCTTAGTGGTTGGAGCCGACGCTACCTTCACGGCTGTCACATTTGTCCCCTCAATCGTGTCATGCAAATAGAATTGCAAGTGACTTATTTTCTGCTTCAACACATATGCTTGGGCAGCTTGCAGGGAAAACATTGTTATCATTGCGGCCACTGCAACCGCTGCTAAATGCTTCTTCGCCATCATCATTACTCGATATAAATTGCTTTGCGTTGAAGGCACGAATATATAACGAGAACAGCATCCGTTGTTGACCACCTCATATCAAAACTAAAATGTAAAATGTTGATAAATTCAATTCTGGACTGTATCAACTCCTAAATGTTGATAAATTCAATTCTGGACTGTATCAACTCCTTCTGGAAAACTAAAATGATAAGACATTAAAATTTTGACTCGACCAACTCCTCGCTATACAAAGTTGACCCACGTAATAATTTTTCATTAACTGAACATTAAACAAAAAGTTGTGTATACATGGCTTTCACTAGGACTATTTATTTTAACATGTGTTTGTATTGATTTTTAAGATAGGAAGCTTTGTTATTACATCAAGTTGATTATGACTTCTACTTTTATAACAATGATGTATGTGTTTATGTTTTCTTATAATTACAATCATGTTCATGTTCATGATTAGGATGTTTACTCTTAAGTTATCTTATGGCTCATTGCGCAATGATAATGAACAAAGTAGAAGTGTGGTATAACATGGTTGTTGCCAAATGTAGATCAAAATTGACCACTCTTCTCTTAAATTAGGTAAAACTAAATTTGGATGAGTAATTCAAAATTATTATACTCAAGATTTGAAAATGTAATTAGGACAAAAAAATGTAGTACTATGAATCTATTTTCTAAACTATAATGGCTTTTTAAAATGGTTAAAGGTTAAGATGGTAAACATTGGTTGTACAAAAATACATATATTTTTTTGTTGAAATATAACATAATATATGATGTGTGATCCCCCTATCTTTCTTTTTCCATGTTAAATATTTTTCAAAATTAATTGATAGAAACATAATTAAGAGTATGTACTATAAGTTGAATTTTTTTGATTGATTAATTTCACTTTTGTGACTTTTTTGAAGTGCATGCATCTTGAAAAATACATCCCTGAGTATGTGTGTTGCATAATTTCCACATAAAATATTGATGTTTTTAAAACATGTGTGTACTATATATATAATACATATGTATTTGAGAAATATAAAAATATCGTTAAAATGAAATTAAAATAAAATAATTTATTTATTTAAAATAAATAAAATTTAATATTGTTAAAAATATAAGAAGTAGATTGACATTTGTTGTTGGCTTCATAGAATTTTGTCTTCAAAATGAGTAAAGCTGATGTGGCCGAAATTAAAATGTCCTACTTAATGTGTAAGCATGATTTTGGGAGCTAAAATTGGGATCCAACTCTCAAGATTGAATAACTAAGGCTATTACAAGCCTAATATGTAGGATTCAAAAAATTGTAATATAATGCAAATACATTATTTAAATATTAAAATTATATGGAGTATAAACATAAACACATTGAAATTTTGATATTTGTTCATAATATGCATACAATATAATGCATTTGCATTATGGATCAAGCTTACTAAGACATTTCCAAGCCATAACATGCTTATATTATATTTTTAGGAAGCAAAAACATTATGTATAATCACCTTCAAAATTCTTGTTGGTCATTTTCTTTCCACCATTTTCATGCACTTACACATCTATCTAGTATGTTAGTAGGGCCCTATTTTATTGTTCATTAATATTAAAATGAAGTAATAGAAATTTATTATATCATACTTATTTTTATATAAAATCCTTCATGTTGGTGTTTGTCGTTCTCAATATGTGACACAGGTCTTTACAATTGAGACCTAATGTTAATATTGAACATCAACACAATTATAAGGTACATCATAGTCAAATTCTTTGAAATTTATTTAATTATTCGTGATATCCAAAACCATTTTTGTAAATGTATTCCTCCTTCAACTATAACACTTCTATGCTACATTTTGATTCCTTAGAGGCTTTAATACTTTATTTATCACTTTAATTGAGATTTTTAACCTTTGAATAATTTTTTTTATACAAAACAAGTCAATATACAATAATATGCCCTTAGTGTTCACTTGCATATTCATTTTCTTGATAGTATACATAACTTATGTGTTTTATGTTAAGGAAGATAACATTGTGGTATTTTGATAGGTTGTTGTTAACTACTTTTTTCCCTTTACATTTTAAAAAATGAGCTAAAAATATTTCATAATATAATTTTGAGGGTATGCAAGTGATTAGATCTATGATGTGGCCAAGAAAAAAAAATCCTATTGGCAACAAGATAAGTGCAATGGATACTTTCTAGTAAAATGCAATATCATTAAGGATATTTATAATTCTCAGTTCTATAATATCATCTTGGAAACCAATGACAATAAACCTATAACCAATAATGCCACACAAGAGTTAAAATTTGGCATGCAAAGATAAACCATCAATGATCTCTAAATCTATAACATCTTCATGAAGTCCTTGATGCATCTATATTGTCAAAATAAAAATTCATTGATATAATTGTTTTAGAAAAAAATGGAAAAAACTTAGCTACTTAGTTGTTCTTGTTACAAAGAACCAAACTAGGTACAATATACATATTTTAATGTTGAAATTATTTAACTACAAATAAGATAATGCATTAATACATTAGAGAAATTGGAGTCTTTATTTTTTACTTAAAGTTAGTAATGATTTAATTTTGAATGTTAGAGAACAAACTTAGCTAGATGCTTATTTATTTTCTAAGTTATCATGGCAAATGAGATGAAATAATCCAATCCACTATATAAAAGACCCTATGTAATAAATTCAATAGTATTATTTATAGAGAGATTGAAATTTTCAACAAAATAACAATTAAATCTACATTCTTGTCATATTCATGTTTTAAATTTTAATTAATTGGATCTTTGTGACCATGGTCGAGAGATTATGAAAACAAAGGGGAAATCATGTCATTTATGGCTTTATGTGTGCATATAATTTCATTAGGGATCCATGATAGTTGTAAAATTGCATAAAATATTTAGCATATGTATGTATGCACATGCACATATGTATGGATATATATACATACATATGTATATATATGTGTGTGTGTGTGTGTGTGCATGTGTACATGTGTGTGTGTATACACACACATATATATGCATACATATACAGGTAGATATGTATGTATGTATATATATAAATATGCATTTATGTATGTATGTATATAAGTGTGTGTGTAGCATTAAAAATTGTCACCCTTGATAATTTCACACTAGATTTAGCTCCCCCCTATGTGCTTCAACCCAATTATTTATTAATATCTTCAGAAAATTAAAAGATGGGAATGAAAATAAACATTTAATATTTGTCCTTGATGTTTAAGGTCCCAACAAGGATGGGTCTAGACAAAGGTGCCCAATGCCCTTGTCCAATCCTTTTTGACACAAAATTAAATATGCCGGTTTCGATACTTTATTATTTGAAATTTGAATTTATTTATCAGCCATTGATATTTGATTTTTAGGAAATTATAAGAATTGCATATAATTACAAATTATTTTCACCATTTTAATCCTAATGAATGCTATCATATTCATTGAAAAAAATTGAGCATCCTAAAAGTAATCAAGAGTAGTCAAGAGAAAAAATATTAGAATTGTTGTAGCATTTGTTTCAGTCAAGCATCTGGTTAGCCATGCATCATGTTTTTTGTAATTTTGTTCATGTTTTATGTTCATTTATTTTTTGAGTAGTAACACTTGTGTAGCAAAGAAAAAAGTATTTCTTGCTTGATTGGGGAATAATTAATGACAAATTGGACCTAATGTCACCTTGGTCTAGTGTTGTGAGGTGTTTTACACATCCACATTAGGTCTTGGACCCTTGCAAACTAAATAAAATGCATTTATCGATGTCTTATAAAGGTGTTGTAAAGTGTAGTAAATGAATTTCACACTTTTCTAGACTTTTATTAAGCATCTAAGTCTAATGAAGCATTCTCACATTAATCTAGAAGGAGCTTGTAAATTAAACCTGGTTTTAATCTAGTGTTGTAATGTGTTTTACACATTCACATTGGATGTTATGCCTTTCTAGGCTATGTGGACCTCATTTTAATGTTGCAAAGTGTATTTAATCACACTTTCACATTGAAAGTTGTCTCCCTATCCCTAATTTCTCTTTACATCATCATTAATAGGCCCCTATGACCCCATATTATGCATCTCGAGGCTTATTTTGATCAAAGACCTGACTAAATAATCATATAAACCTAATTTATTCACTCCCCAACATTCCAGTTGGCAAAAGAGCCCCTGTGTGTCCCATTCGCCACTTTGGGCGAATGAGTCCCATCCAGGTGGGACTAAGTTGCCTAGAGTGGCCAAAAGTCCCATTTGGGCTATTTTTGAGGTTTGAGCAGGAAAAATTGGGTTTTAAATTTAATTTTCTACCATGTAAGCCTTGGGGATCAAATTAAGTGTTGCAAGTATGAGCTAGTTTGGTGGTGTTTTCATTGATGTCAACACACTTCAGTATGTTGCAGATTGTACATGCATAGCAGAGATGCTTCTGAGATTTTGTGAGTACATGGAACTATCTTTATGGTGTTGTAATATGTTGTATTGATGAGTTTCAAGTACTTTTGAGAAAATTAAATAAAGAAGAGAAGTCAAAGTGTTGAATGCATTCGAATGTGTCCACATTTCCTCTCGTGTTGATCCTATGCTTGTGCGGATTTGAAGGTTTGTTAATAGTAATTTCATGATGATATATTTGGTGAGATGGTTCATGAAAGTTGCGTTCATCGGTATGTGAACTATCTAGCAAGGTTGATCTTCTGTGGACTAGGAGAAAAATGTTTCTGCTCCATAGTCCTCCACTATTTTGATTTAGATCATGTAGATTTAGGATATGCCCCTAGAAGGTATTTCTTATGCTTTGGCAAACAGGTTTGGAGGTTGGTAATTAGGAAGTCATGTTTCAGTATTTTAGTATGAGTTTGCACAGTCTGGATAGACTAGTAAAATAAATTTAGTGATTGAAGCTTGTTGTTTTTGCTGTGGATGTGTTTGGAAGGTTCTCGGTAGATGCATTCTCATGCATAATGAAGCGTGTTGTGGCATCCACGTGTCATTTTATTATTGGGAAGCATGTGCATCAATATTTATCTATTTTTTCATTAGGTTTGGCCGACCTGCTGTTTACACTTCATTCAGAGAATAAAATTTAATTGAGGAAGCATGTAGGTGATTCAATAAATTTTTTATTGGTCCACTCTTATTCCTTTCCATCATGAATTTGGAGTTTCCAACCTAATCTGAATTTTTGAAATGATGTTTTTTGGCTGACCTTGGTAAATGTTTCTAAGGTTGAGAATGGTATAAAAGTAAGTTGAAGTGTGAAGAGTTGAATGACAGTGTGATGCAAAGTGAAGAAAGTGTTCCATAAATCATAAGTGTAGAAGTTTGTGTGAGTGAGTTGTGATAGTAGTTTTTAAGTGTGCTAAAGGTAGTGAACTAAAGGTTTTTGTAATCCTATGAATGTGCTTTAATTGTAGTGGTGGATCTTTTATTCTCTTTTGTATTTGTAGGAAATGAGCCTCCCTGTTGAATAGTGAGACCTTTGTAGGCAGTGAGCCTTTGTACTTGGACAGTAAGTCCTCTTTTGGGTAGTGAGCCCTTGGTAGTGAGCCTTTTTATAATCTTTATATTGTTAGTTAACCCTAATTGTGGTTTTTCCCTTATTGGGTTTTCCATGTAAAAATTTTGTGTTCATTGTGTTGATTTGTTTTTGTTATTTATGTTTCATGCTCATATTTACCAACATAATAGTGTGTGGTTGAAGATCTGATAAGTGATAAAGTTTTAAGTTTGAATTTGTGTGAAAACTGATTCACCCCCTTCTCAATTGTCCTATGCATGTTTAACAATTGGTATCAAAGCTTGTGGTTCCTTGTGTAAAGCTTGACCGCTTCAGGAAGATTCGATGACACACAAGCCAGGATCCCTATATGTTTGATGGAACTAACTACAATGACTGGAAGGACAAATGATAGATACATTATCTCTGGTTTCAAGACCTAGAAGGCTGTTGAAAATAAGTATACACTTCTGTCCGGTGGTGTTAATTCTAAGGATGAGATCTCTACTTATGAAGAAAATGAGAAGGTGAAGTATGCGATTTGTAGTGGTTTATCTAAAAAATGAGTGAGTTAAGGTTAATTCTCTAGATACTGCATATGAAGTCTAGAAGAAGTTGGAAGACATGTATGAAGGAAACAAAAAGATGAAATTGACAAAGAGGCTGGTGGCAATGCGTATATTTGCTAACCTAAAGATGGAAGATGGTGAAGAATTTACAAGTTTCTTTCAGAGAGTTGAACTAGCAACAAATGATGTTAAAAATCAAGGAGGAAAACTAGCAGATGAAGATATAATTGAGAAGATCCTAATCACTTTATTGAAATGTTACAGTGACAAGATCTCTGTTATTGAAGAAATGTATGATCCTAAGAAGTACACTCTAGAAGAGCTGTTCGGCACCCTACAAGCATTTGAGATAAGAAAGTTCCAATTTAAAGATGAAAAGATAGAAGAGAAGACAAAATTAACATTTAAGGCTTTGAAGATTTAAGAACCAGATAACAATGATGAAGAGTTGGAAGCAAATTTCACCAAGAAATTGAAGAAAGGCACTGAAATATATAAAGGTATGCTACCCTTTAAATGCTTTAGTTGTGGTAACATTGGTCATTATGCTTTGAGATGTTTGAATAGGGCTATACATAAGAAGAACAAGGATTATAAGGATAAGGATAGGAAGGATAATAAGTATAAGAAGCCATACTATGTTATGGAATAGGCAGGTATTTTTGATGATGAATATGACAATGAGGTTGATGGTAGTGAATGCTTATTCTTAGCTTTGGAAAGTAAATTTGTATCCACTAACTCTAGAAAATGTGTAAGTAAGAAGGCTCTGGAGGTTAAGAAGAATAAGAGGGAAGGTACCTTGGTTACCTATTTTAATGCAAGATAGGATGAAGACTAATGGGTAATTGATAGTGGATGTTCTAGTCACATGACTGGAGATAAGAGCAAGCTCACTAAACTTGAAAAATATGATGGTGGTTTAGTCACATTCAGTGATGATTCAAGAACTAAGATCTATGGTAAAGGTTCAATTAGTTTTGATGGAGTGCATAATATTGATGATGTATATTATGTGAATGGTTTAATACATAATATTTTGAGTGTTGGTTAGATGTGTAGCAATGGATTTAAACTTGCGTTTCAGAACAATATCTGTGAAATCAGAAATGGATCCAAAAATGGAGATAAGATTGCTGCTGGAAGAAGAACTCATGGAAACATTTATCAGCTGAAGGGAGTTGATGGTCATTGTCTTGTGTCTCAAATAAGTGAAAGTTGGTTATGGCACTAGAGAATGGGACATGTGAACTTTGAAAACCTAGTCAAGATTAGTGCTAAGGAGATTGTTCGAGGATTTCCTAGAATCACAAGACCTGCTAATGCTATGTGCAAAAGTTGTCAAATGGGGAAGCATACAAGATGTAGCTTTAAGGAAAAAGAAAATTTTACTATTGGAATGTTGGAGTTGATTCACACTAATCTTTGTGGTTTGACTAGGACCAAAATCCTGAATGGAGATATGTACTTTATGTTTCTTATTGATGATTACACTCAAATGACATGGGTTACTTTTCTCAGAGAAAATAATTAGGCCTTGGATATGTTTAAGGTATTCAAAGCAAGAGTGGAAAATGAAGTAAACCTAAAATTCAAGTGTTTGAGATCTGATAGAGGTGGAAAATTCAATTCTAGTGAATTTAATGAATTCTATGAGAAGAATGACATAAAAATCTAGTTTTTTCCCAAAGAACCCCACAACAAAATGGAATAGTTGAAAGGAAAAACATGATAGTAAAGGAAGCTACTAGAACTATTATGAAAGAGTCTAATGTACCAGATGTGTATTGGAGAGAAGTGATACATACTGTTGTTTATGTTCTTAATAGAGTTCAGATTAGAAACAACAACACAAAGACACCTTTTGAGTTATGGACTGGTAAGACTCCTACTGTAAAATATTTTAAGGTATTTGGAAGCAGATACTATATTAAAAGAGATGATAAAAATATTGGAAATTTTGATGCTAGATGTGATGAAGGAATATTTCTTGGATACTCTACTACTAGCAAGGCATACAAATGTTTTAACAAAAGATTAAGAAAGATCATTGAAAGTGCTAATGTGAAAGTTGATGAAGACATATGTAGACCTATTGAGATAAGTGAAGTTGAACCTGATGATCCTAGTTGTAGACATGTACCTAAAGAAAATAAGGAGAAGGAAGAAGAAGAGAAAGAAGAAGAAGAGAATGAAACAAAACCTACTGCTAGGACTCCTAAACATGTACAAAAGAATCATCCCAAGTAAAGATCTATAATTGGAGACAAGAGTGAAGGTGTGAAGACAAGAAGCAAAGTTGCAGCTGAGGTAAATTTGAATTTACTTTCTAAAATAGAACCTAAATCTGTGAAAGAAGCATGTGAAGATGAAAGTTGGATGAGAGCTATGAAAGATAAACTACAACAAATAGAAAAGAATCAGACATGGGAAATAGTCCCTAGACCTATGAACAAAAATGTGATTGGCTTAAAATGGGTATTCTGCAACAAACTGAATGGTAGTAAGGAATGAGGCAAGACTGGTATGCAAAGGATATTCACAAGTTGAAGGTATATATTTTGAAGAGACTTCTTCCCTTGTGGCAAGAATGGAAGCTATCAAAATGTTTTTGGCATTCTCTTCCCACAAGGACTTCAAGGTATATTAGATGGATGGTAAGTCAACTTTTTTGAATGGTGAGTTGGAGGAAGAAGTGTACATGGAGAAACTTGAAGGGTTTCGGTTGTCTGCCAAATTGGACATGGTTTGTAAATTGAAGAAAGCATTGTATGGACTGAAGTAAGGTCCCAGAGCTTGGTATGGAAGACTAGATAGATATTTGACAAAGCAGGGATTCAAAAAAGGTTCCGCTGATAGTATTCTCTACTTAAAGTGCAAGGTAATAAGATATTGATTGTAGTTGTTTATGTTGAGGATATCATTTTTGGTGGAAATGATGGCATGTGTAAAAAGTTTGTTGAAGAAATGCAAAAAGAATTTGAGATGCCTTTGATTGGTGAATTGAATTTCTTCCTTGGTCTACAAATGAATCAAACTGATAAAGGGATATTCATTTCACAATCTAAGTATGTAATTTAGAGTTGTTGAAATTTTTTGGGATGGAAGATTCTAAACTGGTTTGTACTCTTATGGTAACCAGATATAAGCTGAGTAAGGATGATGAATTTGTTAAGACTAATCAAAGCAAATACAAATCCATGATTGGCAGATTGTTGTATCTCACTACTACTAGACCAGATATTATGCATGCAGTGTGTTTAGTTGCTATATTTCAAGCAAATCCTAGAGAAGCACATCTTATGGCTGTAAAAAGGATATTTAGATATCTTAAGGGCCCAAATTATGGACTATGGTACCACAAAAGTAATGATTTCACCCTGAGTGCTTATACTGATGCTGTTTGGGCTGGATGTGTAGATGACGAGAAGAGTACCAATGGTGGTGCTTTCCTACTTGGCAGAATATTGATTTCATTGTTGAGTAAGAATCAAGACTTAGTTTCTTTATCTACTGTAGAGGCAGAATATATTGCTACAACATCTTGCTGTACACAAGTTTTGTGGATGAAGCAAACTCTAAAAGACATTGGTGTGGTATGTGATGAGCCTATCTCTATTTTATGTGACAATGCAAGTGCAATAAACATTTTTAAGAACCTGGTTATGCATTCAAGAATGAAGCACATATCTAATATCAAATACCATTTCCTGAGAGAAAAAGTGTTGGAGAATGAAGTCAGATTGGAGTATGTGACTACAAAGGAACAAATTGCAAACATCTTTACTAAGGCTCTTCCGAAGGATTCTTTTGAGCATCTTAGGGAGATTTGCATCTTTGTTAGATTTTAATCTCATTTGCATTGAAATATCAAGGGTTTGTTCTTGAATGAAGTGTTTATCTTTGTCTCCCTCCTTTTAGGTGAAAAACCCTAGAGGTGAAAGAGGTGACAAAAATCTTTAGTTCAACTTGTTGGAATTTAAATAAAATATCAATTTATCCTTGAATGTGATGAGTACATGACTTCAATCCATCAAGGAATGTAGATTTGAGTGGTTATTTGCAAATTATCACTTGTTTATCATTTAGCCTCTACCCAACTGAGGGAGAGCTCACTTTTTACATCATCTTAGTTGTTGTGGAGGTTGAAATACCTAAAAAAGGTTTGACTTAGGAAAACCCCCATATAGTACAACCCTTCCCCCTCTTTCATCTGTGTATTTTTCTATATTTGAAGCAAATTGGAGGAATATTGAAGAAAAAATTCTCACTATTAAACTCAAGCCCCATGAGTTTTCAAATGATCAAGGAAAGTGAATTTTATCAATAATAAATGAAGTTTCGACAATGATCCTAAAAGAGAAGAACTTACAGATCAGAAGCAATATGAATGTAAAGTTAGAACTTGAGTAGCAACTACCTAGTCTAGGATACCCAATGCCCCTTTCCCACTATTTTAGGCCCAAATTTAAATGCTATGTTCCTCTATGTCTACCGTCTTCTTTTCTACAATTTGTTTCTTTTTTCTATTCTATATTTCTTAGAAATCTCAATAGTTTGTTTCATTTTCATATTTAACCTAGAAGTATCATTGCATCATAAAATCTAGTCAATTAACAATCAAATAATCACATACACACTTCAAATTCATAAGGATTAGAACCCTGATCCACCATTCTAGCTCTTCCATTGAGGTTTTTAGCTAAGTGGATATTGAGATCATTTTTAATCCTTCTTTAAATTTTCCTAATTGGAAGAAGTTTGATTTACCTATTTGGATCTGTTTTCCAATCAAACATTTTGGTGAACCTAACTAATTTTACACTTTAAATCTTTTGAAATTTGAAGTGTATCATTTTAAAATGTGTATAATCTTAGGTTGTTTGAATTCATCATTTATGCATACATAATTTTTATAAAAACATTAAAAAGAAAGTTAAAATTTGCATTACATATTTTATTCAAAGGTAAAATAGGATTAATTTCAGTCATAAAAAAATAGATCTAGCTCATAATTGCATTGAAAAATCTACATTAGGTCATACTAAAATATAAAAAAAATCTAAAAGTGTTTTATATTTTTCATTTAGGCATATACATGTAGCCGAGAACTAATTGAAAACTTGTATTATTTTTATTTTAAAAAGATAAAAAAATAACAAATTTCCATATTTTTCAAATTAGGATCAATCAATTACTATACTATGCAATTTATAAAAAATACATTTTGAGTTACATTTATTACTTGAGAAATTCTAAAAATTGCATGTGTTACACATAACAAAATTATAATTTTGTGCATTTTTTTGGAAATATGGCTATCCTTAGATCCGAATAGTTATACATTAGAATACTTAGACAATGTATTTCATTTCCATATTTTAAATTTTAAAAACATAATTCACTAGTCTATGGTGCCCAACACCCTTGTCTTGGATATTTTTTATTATATTTTTGTAACAGTAGTCACTGAAGGTCTATTGTCCATATCTAATTCCATTTTCTATTTTTAATATGTAGTAACAATCATTATCTTAGTGTATATATATTTGTTAATAATATACTTTCATAATTTTTGAGTACTTTGGAAAAATGATGTCTTCCTTGAGATCCTTGTTTGATGTTTCATGATGTATCTTTGGCAATGCTTCTCATACAAGTGATGAAGCCTAGGTTTTTGTGTATCCCAATACATATCTTTCTAGTGAGGATATCTTTGTGCAATATGAATAGATCATTGATAGTTCCTCAAACAAATACATTACCTTCCCTTAGAGCCAAAATTCTCCTTTATCCTCTGGTGGTATTCCTTGTACTCACCCTTGTCAACAATCAAAAAATCCTACCATACCTTCACTTTAAATATGTTTTCCTCCTC
>VDFB02286545.1:0-19675 GCA_007258455.2 Sequoia sempervirens
CTCAAAGATTTTCTGACCTCTATATCTTTTTTGATACAAATTTTGACTACATCTAGCCTCTGTTTGTCTGCCACTCAATGCTAAAATTAATGCCTGTGCATTCTTTTATTTATTTACCCTTAACAAAATTGGCACATATCAAATACAGTCTTGAAAATATCACCATTATATTTAATGTGAGTAGATCAATTTTACTATAACATTTATTGTTCATAGTCAAATTTGAAAATGTCACTATAATATTTAATGTGAATAGATAAATTTTACTATTTACAATTATTGTTCATAAAAAAATTGACTATAAAATTTATTATAGCCTATTAAACAACAAATCCTTTGGAGCAGGTGAAGGAGTGCTTGGGCGGGAGCAGGAGTCGAGCTCCTATTTTGAAATCCTCTGAAAAATATGGGGGCGGTGATTCAGATGAAGACCCAGATAGCTTATTTTCCTTGCTTGGCTTGGTTCAATGACATGGTTCCTTCTTGTTGGATTGTGGCTATTTTTTTCTTTTGGAACCTTGGGTTTGTGGAGGCAGTAGTTGTCGAGCTCAAGATCTCTAATGCATTGGAGTCTTCTATGTTGATCTCTGAATCTTTTCTCTTCAAACAGGTTTTGGAATGGGAATGTGGGTTAAGAAGAGGGTCGGGTGTCTTAGGTCTCTCGACTAAGGAAGGAATTCCTATTGTTGATGCTATGGACATCGATCTTTGCTTTTTGGCCTCCCTTTTTGTTTGTCTCTCGTGGTGTTCTTAGTTGCGATCAGCCAGGAGTTTCTTCTTTTCTTTTGCTCATGCTTGAGTAAGGGGTTTGGTGGTCTAAGGTAGCCTTAGAGTTTCTATTCATGCTTTCTGGAAGGGTACAGTTCTGTTTTGTGGGATTTTTTGTGGTTGGTTGGGTTGGATTTGTTGGGCTCAAGAAACACTGAGAGGGAAGGGGGGTGAATCAGTGTTTTGCAATTTTAACATTCATTAAATTGATCTTTAAACCACTTGTAACATTCAACCAAGAGAAAGATGCAAATACATAAAGCAATCATCCACAACACCATAACACAAGGATTTTTATGTGAAAACCCTGTTAGGGGAAAAAATATGGTGGAGGTCAATCCACAATTTGAGTACTCAAAATATAAGTGTTTTATAAAATGGGAATGCACTTTCATTCAAGCACACTACCTAGAGCTCACTGCTCAAAATTAGGAAGGCTCATTGCCTTACAAAATATTTGGATCACAAAAAAAGGGTGAACTAAGAAGATAGCATCTAAAAATGTCTGATTATAGTTTCGGTTAGGCTCATAGATTAGATTCTAGACTTTTAGTTTAATTATGCACTTTTCTCTACTCTGCCTTAATTCACTTCACAAAAATCCTTTTCTACACAAATGAAAAATCGCTCAACTACTCTTCTAATATTTGCATACACACCAACACATATCAAATTCTCACACACTCCTAACAAAATGAATTAACCGATCTCATATATATATTCGCCACCAAGGAATCAATTGCTATATGTCGTCTTCAATAAAATAGAAAATATTTTCCAACTATCGGCTCAAATCATGAGAAAAATTTAATGCACATCCATCAAAGTTAGCCATAGCATAGTGAGGACCCAAAATAAAATTTCCAACACAAAAATACTTTAAACAATTTTTCCTTGAACATCTGCAACACCCAACATTCACTTAGTCGGCCTTCATACATCGATGAACAGAAAATTGAACGACTGGATCTTCTAACTCGTACACCAATTGATGCGACAACACAAAACTTGAGAATAACACATTTCATATTCCCAATTACCTTCCTTGAGATCCAAAACCAAAATTGATAAATTGATAATGCAAACAACTTGACAGATTCAACTTCAGTTGGATACCCTATTATTTACTCTGTCTTCTGATATGGAAAAATACTAATATGTGGACTGGATCAATGACTTAGGTTGTCATCAATGAAAACACTAGAAGCCATATGCCAACAATCTCTCCCTTTGGCATTGATGGAAAGACTTAGTGTAATACCCCTCATGTTGTTGTTACTCTTATGGATGGATTTTGTACTTGGTTGTGTGGGTGATCAGTTCACCATTTTGGTTGTGCATGGATTTATGGTTTGGTTGATTAGTTGCATTGGATTTTACATATGTTGTTAGATGATGCATTTCATGGTGATTATGTCACAAGACTATTTTGTGGTGTTCTTTAATAATATATATATGGTGATGTTGTGAGTTTTATGTTGTTATAATGTTTGGTGTGTTTGCTAGTGCGTCTTGGTGAAAGGACGGAGTGGCATCACTTGCTTGCAAGTGCCCTGCTACCCTGCGATTACCTTGCATGGTGTGTTTGCTATGGTGATTTATATGCTACATGACATTTGTTTCTATGCAGGATGCAGGTACTAGACATTGACTCCACCTGCTTGTCAGGTTATAGCGTGTCCCATAAACTCAACGGGATTGTTGTTGAAAGGGAGTGGTTAGGAAAGAGTTCCCATCCCAAGTTCGTCTTTTGTGAGTCTATTGTTGTCTTTGTTTCAATTTGTCCTTGTGTGTAATTGTGTTAGTGTTGATTAATATTTTAGTTTGGGATATAATTAATTTTAATTAAGTATGATTTAATTAATTTTGGGTATGTGTGATCAATTAATATATTTAATTGATGGAGTTATTAAGTTAATTGTAGTTAAGCTAATTGAGTTATATTCCCTATTAAATGAATAGTTTAAATTAAATAAATTTGCTTTGTTGATTTTTAGAATGTTAAATTTGCTATTTCATTTTGGAGTTAATTAAAATAGCTTAAAAAGCTACATTAGTATTAAAAGAAAATAAATAAAATATAATACAATAAATAAATAAATAAAATTGATTTAATATATATTAAATTCTTTTATTGGAGGTTTACGGGAAGTAGTGGGGAATTAATGAATTTCTGGTGGGGAAATTATTCCCAGAAAGAATATGGGCATGGGGTAAGAAAATTTGTTTACGAGAATTTTTGGCTGGAGAACATTGGGAGGTTTTCTTCTAGTGGAATCTTTTGTGAAATAGTTTTGTGAAAGGCTGGAGAAGTTTCTTCTGGATTTGTATGTTGGCTAGAGGTGAAGCTTCTGGGAAGAGCTTAATTGCTGGAGGCTTCCGTGGCAAAGCTTGGCACAAATTTTACTTCTACAGCCTACAGGAAACATGTTCTTTTCTGTTTTTATTTTGGTTTGAATGCTTTTGTGTTTGAAAAGTTTATTTGTTTGTGTAAGAGGAATGGTCTGTACCCTCTGTGGAAATTAGAAGATTCTCTATAGAAACAATGGTCCCGGCTACAAAAAAATTTCCGTTAAAAATTTGTTACTGTATACCTTGGAATTTATCCTACTCTAAATGTGCAAAACAACTTAAAAATGTGAATGGTAAAAGACCAAGGACACCTCAAGATTAGCCAAAAGAGTGATATAACGAAAAAGAAAATAAATAAAATGAACTACAAACAGCTTCACCTTCCTTGCTGTTGATATCTCTTTGATTGGCCCTTGCTTGGAATGATTTGTGTGCTCCTTAGATGATTGCTTGAATGACTAAATGCAAGATTGAATGTGCAAGATGATTAAAATGGATAGCTAGATGATGGTAAAATGATTGAGAAAGCAAATTGGCAGCATAAGGTTGCTCAAATCCAAAAGTCTTTTAAAATGCCCTTGAGGAGGGGGTATTTATAGGAGAATTTGAATTCTCTAGAGAATTCAACGGTCAAGATTGCTCCAACAAGGCCAAGATGAAGGGTTATGGTGGGTTGAGAACCCACAAGCCCTCACATCTTGACATGTGGAGGGTGAAGTGGCCAAGGGGATATGAGATGTAAGTGAGGTGTCAAGAAGGTACATGAGGTGGAAAAGGACATGCACCTTGGGGAGTGAGGAGATTTCCACAAAAAGGGATTTCTTGTCCCCAAGTGGGAGTGAAAGGGACATTTGAAGAATTTTGGAATTCCTCAAAAATCTACATGGGAAAAGGAAAGGTGGTTAGATATAAATGTGAATTAAATTACATTCCTAGGAGGATCTAGAGGATAAAAGGTGGGTCTAAAAGGTGGGACTTGGTCACATGTGGAGATTAGACAAGTCCAAGGTCTCTAGGAAGCCTTGGAAGGAGGAATTAACAAAACCATTACTATGAGGGAATCTAGGATAGAATAAAAAGGAATTAAAAATTCCTTGAGAATGGGGAGAGTTGACTAAGGTACTGATTAAGATTAATTAAGGTATTAAAGATGTTAGGGTTAATTAGAAGTCAACTTGCAAAAGTTGGAGGATGTGACACATCCTAATCAAGGATTAGGCATGTGCACATCCTTAATGAAGAGATTAGGAAATGGATTAGGATTAGATGAAAATGACATGTGAGGAATTAAATAAATGTAATATTTATTTAATTTATTTGATGAAAAGAGGATTAAGAAGGGTAAGGTATTTAATTATTAATTAAATACCTTAGGGATTTGGCAGAATTAAAGATATTAATTAAATAATAGTAATATCACTTAATTAACTTGGATAAGAGGATGTTTAGTTGAAAAGTGATAAATTTGGATAAATTAAGTGTCCAAATTTGGATGTCTACAGTTACCTCTGTAGGGAAATTAGGGAAATTACATAGTATTATGAACCTCGTTGAATGAAATCTTTAAAAATAGTAGCTCTGTAAACAGTTGTAGAAATTTTTTGTCTAAAATTGAAAAATTGAGGAGTTTGAAGAGAAAACTTCTGTGGATTTTTAAATAAGAAACTCTCTGGTAAAATTTAGAAAATTAGAAAACTTTTGTGCAAATTTTCTATATATTACCTGTAGTGAATATGATGTTTCATTTCCCAAATTATTCCATTGTTTGGAGAGAAAATAATATTTCTGATAGAATTCATACTGGTAAAGTTGTTGTTCTGAACATTCTATTTATCTAAGAAATTAAAATATTTCCATGTCCTAAAGAAATTTGTTTTACATTCCGTCTGTACGGAATTTTTGAAATAATTTTTTTTTAAATATATATAAAAATTGGGAGGGGCCGAACCGCCCCCACACCCTAAAGGGGTGGGCGCAGCCACCAAGGTTGCACACAGCAGCCATGGGTTGCGTCCTCCCCACGGGGAGGCCGCAGCTCCCAGCTGCACTGCGCACCACATATAATGGTTATAAAAGTTTTTTTTAAATTAAAAGAATTTTATTTGTATATGATTTCGTTTTAAAGTTGGGAGTTGTTAAAATTAGTTTGTAATATATATATATATGTGTGTGTGTGTGTGGTTTTGTATATATATAAATATAAAATAAGTAAGTAAATATATGTATGCAAATATGTATATTTATTTATTTATTTATATGAAATTAATTTGTAATGTTAATTTAAATTGTTTTTTTTTTTAAAAATATATATATATATTAGATAAATTATGGAATAATATTGTGAAAGTTATTTATAACAATTTTATATTCTTTTTACTAGATAAATTTGAAGTAATTTAGCAAATATATTTGAGTGTTTTCATTTAGTAAAATAAACTGAGAAAATTAGTGGTTTGACTTTTGTGATGAAATTTCTTGTAGTGCAATAATGTAATTTGACTTGTGAATTTATGTTATTAATCAATTTCTTGATATTGAATAAATAGTTGATTTATTTTATTGAGTTCTTTATTGGGTCTCTTGAGTTGGGTTATCAATATGTGGGTTCCCTAAATTAGTCAACCTATTATAGGAGATAGGGTTGTTAAAACTTCCAGAGGTTTGGGAAATTGGTGTATTTAGGTATGAGACTTTTATATTCAATATTTGATTCCAAATTGTTTATGGTTGTGATCTTGAGTCTACCTTGAGTTTGCAATTGTTTCATTTAGGGTAATGAGTTATGTGGTTATAGCGAGATGGTTTTGCCTCGCAATTGTTTATTCTATGTTTTAAGTACTTGAGAGTACAATCCCTTTGATTGTGATGTGTGTTGGGGGTTCTAGAGAGAGTGGCTCTATGTGGGCATCAGCGCACAAAGGGGTTGTCAGGATAACCCACGTTAGAGTTAGTGTAAAAAGTGAAAACCTAACTAATTAATTAGGGGATGGGTAGCTAAATATTAATAAGATAATTATAGATTCCTCGTCTGCCTGTTAGGGCTTCCAAAGACTAAAGATGGCTGAGAAGGCCATGGTTGGCATAATCGTGATCTCGTCTCTACGAGAAATGCATGATTCCACATGAGTCACCCTATGGGGTGGCACCTGGAGATAGGCAGTTAGGATAACCATAGATGGAGGCGGCACCTTGTGATAGGATGTTAGGATAATCCATGTAAGGCCATGTAATGACACTCTCCTTCAGCTTTCCCCTTAGTTGTTTTAACTGGAATCTCTGGAAGTGGTTTATTATTATGACTTGGTGTATATTGTTGTCATGTTTTGTTAGTAGACTTTTGGTTGTAATGGTTTCCTTTATGTGTGATTTCTCTTTCCAAGTATGGAGTTGAGTCTTATGTGTTACCTTAGACGTGCTTGGTCAGGAATCCTTTCTTAACTACTCCTAACATGGGGGTGGTTGGGTGGAACGTGCTTCGCACCCCGTTGGGCTTCCCATTTGGAAGTTGTTCCTTTAGTGCAGAGATTGTTGAGACAGATTGATCCAAAGTTATGTTCCTTCAGATGTATATTTGTACTTTTGTCATATCTTGTAAACTGAAATGTAACTCTCTCATGTGATGGGAAGATGTATGTTGAAACTTGGATAATTGTTTATTGAGATTTAATTTATAGAACGGTGTATTGTATAATCACACTTTGTAATTCAAACATTATTCATGGATGTAATTATACTTGATGCTGTATTATATTTGAGAAAATGAGTTCTATTTATTTCTAAGTTGAATAGCTTAGGAAATCTTGTATAACATCTTTATGGTTCATTCTTTTCATAATGCTTATCATTTATAAATGTTTATTTGAAAACTTATATTAGTAGAAACAAATGTTAGATTAATTCAATTTGATAATGGGTAGATTACGTAATGTCTCTTCGTGTACCCCAAGGGACTTAGGTGTTTAGTTTGTATTCATAGATATGTTAGTTGTAATAGTTAACATAGTACTTTTACTTTGTGTTTCAAAAAAAACTGTTGTGTACTTAGTTGTCCTTTAGGGTTTGCACGACGGGGTGTTACACTTAGTGAAAAATGACTAAGTGTCTGAACCTTCAGAACTTCAAAATGCCATAGCTGAAAAAACTCAACAAAATTCCCCCTAGGTTTGATAAGGAATTTTTCACTGCTCTCTCTCCCCATTTGACATCAATGAAAAAATAGATAATAAAATATTTTCTCTCTCCCCTATGAAGTGTAACCAAAAACTTATAAAAAAATGGATTCAAAAATTTGAAGAAATACAACTGCTATTTGAAGATTATTTTGTACGTTTCCTTCATTTCTGAAAGAAACTTCTTCTATGCATCTATTGCAATCCCGGTGATTATGATCATGCTGTTGTTTTTAGATGTCTGGTTGATAATCTTGATGAGGGATTCTGTAATGGTGAATGCTTCTTCCAATACTTCTCCTTTCCTCAATATCTCAATCAATTGTTCAATCCTCAATTCTGTTATGTCCTTTACTTTCCAAAAGGTGTCAACAATCCTATTCCTAGCATTTTGAACATTTGTATGCTCTGACTGTAATTCCTAAATCCTTTTTCTAATTGCACCATCAACATCCTGAGACATGTTAAATTTTTTTCCAATACTTTTCAACTCTGTTTCAATTTTTTTAGCTTCTCTTTGTACTTGTTCATTGCATTAGGCCATCAAAGACAATAGTTATAAATGTTGTTTGTTGTGCTTATACATTGCCTTACCTGATTCATGTGCCTTTTTAGTTTGGTAAGTGACAATATGTACTTCTTCAAATGTAGGATCAATTCTTCATCTTCCTTATTCTAAGAACTCAGAGTCCATGATTTCCTTGATGCATTCAATCATCTCTTCTGGCAACTTATTTTGCAAACTTTCCAATTTAATTTGATTGTGTACAATATGAGCACTTAGTATGCTTAAGATCTTGTCCTACTCATATGAAGGTTTGATAGACCATATGTTCCCAATTTTCTACATTCCATCTTCCTCATGAGTAAGTTGCATTAGTTTTTCTTTGGTTAAGTCACATTCTCCTTCACTTTCTTCTGACATTGCCTTTTCTTGTTCTGGTTCAGCTATTTCCAGTTCTTTTCCTAGGGTGTCCTCAATTTTTTTATTAGATTCCTCATCTAGTATGTTCACAATCACTTGTTCTTTTCCTTTTCCTTCAACTTTTGGAGTCTTTCATGCTGGTGGAGTACATACATCAATTTCGTTTGCTCTTTTATTCTTTCTTTCCATCTCACCAGAGGAGGAACCAACTTCAAGTGCTCTTACCAAAATGGAAATACAAATTAACCCAAACTTCCTTAGAAAAACCTTAAAGAAGCTTTCATATAATTGATCATAGTTTTCCAAATTGTTAGAGTAAATGTAAATTTGTTTGAAAATTAGTTCACTCTCTTCCCATATTACATTGTTGTTCAAGGGCAAGCAATTCAAAAAATACATCACAAGGCATATAACAAGAGTACCAAACCTGAAAAGGTAATTTGTCTTCTTTGTCAATTGCACATTATCCATTAGTTGATCTTTCAGTAATCCACAAAGATCAAAATCCCGATCTTCCATTATTATCTTGTGTGAAATGTAAACAACACCTGTCGAAGTTGCACCTTCTCTATTTCTGAAAAAGATTTTGTAGGATATTCCATGCACAATGTAACTTGTCACTAAATATTTAATTGTGGAGATTATCAATGCCCTTTGATCTCCAGTTACTCTAGTTAGGGTTTTGACTTCCTTATTTTGAATTGACTTCTTTCTCGACACATCCCTCAACTTTGCATAACCCAGTTACAACTACAATCACTTCTTTCAAGATATGGTAGGGTTTATCCAATGTAATACCCTCCGTGTCGGTTTGTTTTGGACTTGTGTGTGTGTGTGTTTCATTGGTTACTGTGTTATTTGATTGTGTGGAAAATATAATATGTTAGTAGTCGTGTTTAAATAATTAATCAATCATAAGTGATTTGCAAGGTTATTTAAAATATGATTAGAAATTAAAATAATAATCAATTAAATTAAATCAAATGATTTAGAGCAAATGATCAATCAAACTAATTCGTTAAAAGTAAAAGTGATATTATTAGATAAATTGATTTAAATTGTTATGAACAAGTAATCTTGAAAAGATAATTATTATAATAAGAAATTTAATGGATACTTATTTAGAATCTTGCAAATGGTTGATTTTAATTATTCTAATGTGGAAGTAATTAACAAATAGTGTATTGTGAAGATAATGAATATATATTCAAATAGAAGTTCATTTTTGTGGAGTTAAATTTATTTAGTTTAATCAAAATGCTTGATAAAAGAAAATGAAATATAAATACTTGAAAAGGCAACAAAAGGAATTAAAGGGATTAAATATTATTTGGATTTATTTCTTGAGTTGTGACTTTTGGTTTTCACTGGAGAATATGAAGAATAAACAAATATAAAACTCCATCTTTTGTGGATTTGAATGTAATTAAATTTCATTTTTGGAGAAGTGACTTTTGGTATTCTCGGAAGAGGAAAAGGAAGAGCTTTTGTGTGAGGTTTTATTTATCTTTGGTTTGGGAAGGGGTGGCATTCTTTCCAAATGTGATTTTGAGAGAAATTTTATTTTTATTAGAGTTTGAATTTCGCCATCGGACTGGCCATTGTTTTGTTTTTTTTATAAAAAAAAAAAGTAAATTATATATATTGGTTGAGTGGTGGGTCGGCCTCGGCCATACCCACCACCCAGCGGGTAGTGGTACTGCGCGGTAGTCTGCGGACTGTCCGTGGCAGTCCTACGGACTGCTGCGAATAGTCCGTAGACTATCCGCGGCCGGACATCAATGTCGTGTCTTTTGTGTGACCGTCCATTTCAAAAAAATAAAATAAAATAAACCTATAAATATTAACTGCTTACTGTGTAACACGGAGATTCGTGTTGTTTATAATATGTGAATATGCATTAATAAATATTAATAAATATATATATATATATTTATTTAATTATTGATTTATTGATTTATTTAATTATAGTTGTATGTAACAATTTTACTGTGAAAGTAATTTAATTAATTCTGTCTGTAAACAGATAGTTTCACTTTCTAGTATGAGATAAATAAAATTTTATTATAGTGAAGATATGGAAATAGAAAGGAACTTCTATTTAATTTGTTAAATTGTGAGCTTGATGGGATAATATAAGGGCAATCTGTGAATTATATATATGTACCAGCATTGATCGTTTTATTTCAAATATGAATATGGTGGAAATAGAATTTAATATAGAATTGAATAAGTTATCTTTTTATTCTTATTTTGTGAAGTTATAGTCTGGTAGACTTGTTGATTCCTAGAAAAGATCTAATCTCTTGCTATAATTCCCCCCTCAAAAAGAATTTAAATCTATAAATATGTAGTGGTTTTAAAAGGTAGTTATGTGTGTGAATTATTTTAGATTTAAGATTTTAAGGTGGTAAGTTCTATTGTGTAGTTTAAGTATTTAAAGTTTTCTCATTATTATTTTTAAAGAATAAACAATTGGTCTTAAATGGGTTTCACTTTGGAAGTGAGTGTTAAGTTAGTATGATGAAAGGAAAATGGAAATTATGTTTTGAACATAAGTAGTTATGAAATGATAATGAGATAAATACCCAACTATTTAGTAGTTTTCAATTGTTGCTCATTGAAAGGGAAATTTAAATGTATGGGCATGGTTAGAGATTGATTAGGATATTCTCGAATTGGATAGTTTATTGGTAAAAAGGGATTTTAATCTTTTGGAAATTGATTTCCTTTATATTCATTTAATGATTGATTTGTAAGTGCACTTTATGGATAAAGTCTTTTAGAATACTTGTGATGGTTATCATGAATTGTTTTAGTATGGGTAAGTTGTAAAGTTATTTAGTTCTGGTCGTTAATTGATTGGTTAATAAATATTGTTCTCGATTGAATTGTTGATTGATGTTTATTATATAAGTGTTGTTGTGGAGTTGTGAGTGGTTGAGTATTTAAGGTGTTCTTAAATTTGGTGCCTTGGATGCCTGGTTGAATGCTTTTACCTTTGTTATTGAAGGATTGTTTTTGGGTGGTTCCATGTTGGTGTGAATGCCTTTGGAGGTTAGTTTTGATTCAAGGAATCCTTTGTCTTTTAAATTTGTGGGGCAATGTAATTGGGAATTTGTATTTTGTTGATGAGTTGTGGGAGGTTGACCTTCTTGGATTTCTGATTTATTTTGTATCAAAGTTGTTTATGTGGTTTGGATGGGGTGGATGATCTTATGGATTCACTCATTATTTTTGAATTGGAAATAGTTCTGGTGGCCTTACAATTATTGTTGTCATTGCTATGTGGTTGTTTTTATGAAAGTGGTTTGTGTACCATCATAAGGGGGTTCTAGTGAGGAGAAAATTGAGGTCTCCCATGGAATGCCTAGTTGGTGGCTTTTGGTTTTATTAAGTGATTTTGTTTAAAGGTTGATTTTCTTTTGCGTTCCCTATTTGAGGTAACACCATTGTCAATTTGTGGATGGGTCTTGATGAATCTTCCCTTTTTATGGCTTTTCTGAGTTACTCTCATATTTGAGGAAATTTTATCCTTGTGATGGAATTATTGGAGAAATATTCTTGTTGCTTCACTTTACCTTTGTTTATGGGTTTTCATTCTTTTAGCTTCCAGAGGCTTGAGATGATTGATAATTGATGTTCTCTCTCTTATGGGCCCTTGATGTGGCAAGTGTTTTGGTTTCATGATTTTAAAAGGGTTGTACAGAATTTGTTGAGACTTGGAAATTGTATTTATAGCGAGATGGGTAATGCCTCACATGCTTCTCAGTTGTGATATAATATTCTTGTTATGTTGTACAACCCTTGGTTTCTTGGTTTTATGTGGTTGGGTCTCTAGGGAGAGTGGCTCCTCGTGGGGGCCAGTGCCCCGCTTAAGGGGAAGAGCACAGGATAACCCACGACTGAGTTTGTAATTAAGTGAAAACCTAATAATTAACTTAGGAGGGTTGGGTAGTAATATCATTATAAGATTAATAAAATGGATGCCTCATCTTCATTAGTGCTTCCGTAGGCTAATGGAAGGCTAAGAAGGTCGTGGTTGGCAAGGTCATGACCTCGTCTTCACGAGAGGTCTACGGCTCTGCATGAGTCACCATATGGACCGGCGCCTCCAGTTGGGAGGAAGAGCACAGGATAGCCATAGATGGGACCGGCGCCTCCAGTTGGGAGGAAGAGCACAGGACAGCCCATGTAGGACTATGCGATGACACTCTCCCCTAGTTGCCCATGTGTTTTACTTTATTGTGTACCTTTGGAAGTAGGTTGTGGGAGTTGTTTTAGATTGTTGTTTGAATTTATTTAAATTGATTTATGATTATTGTTTTAATGCATCTTTAGTATGTTTTGTGGTCTTGTATGATCTCATTTATATTTGATTTATGATCTTGTATCTTATGATACTGTGATATGATGTTATTGTATTGTTTAATTAAAATTTGGAATTGTATCATGTTTATTAATTCAGTTTGATTTGGAAGTATCTTATGATCATCCTTTGGTTACTTGTTTACTGATCATTGCTTTGTTTTATGTGATGGGGTTTATGACTTTAAGTTATTATGTTGACTCTTGGGTGTTGTTGATTATGTCATGGTAATCCTTGAGTTTTATGATACTTTTGTATGGCATTGAGTCTTGTGGTTTCCTTTTTGGATGTTCTTGGTTGAGGTCTCTTTCTTGTTAGCTCCTAGCATGAGGGGTGGGTCTTCGGACTCACATGGTCGGGTGGAGCGTGCTAAGCACCCCATTGGGTCCCCAGTCGAGGATTGAGAGGTGCGGATTGGTGCAGTTGCAGTGACTCCAGAGTTGTATCCATCTTGGAGCTAGTTTTCATCTATTTATTTGTATTATGTTATCTTATGTATGGTTTCCATTTATGTTTGGAAACACTCTTGTATCATTGTACCTTTGTATCATTGTACTGTAATGTAATGTTAACTCGGTGTGGTTATTGACCATGGCAATTGTAATTCAATGTGTTAAGTTAATTATTTATATGTTGTATTTATGTACTCAAATGGTTTCTTATCAATGATTATCATGTATGTGTTATATTTGTTAATGTTTATTTTGTTATGGAATATATCTTTGGATTTTATTCTTTATTGTTGTTGTGTGGATCTCAGTCTTGTAATGACTCCTCGTGTACCCCAAGGGATGTATGTGTTAGTAAATCTGCTTAAATGAAATTCATGTTATGACTTAATGTGTTTTACATATATGTTATGTTTAATTTTTTTAAAAAAATTATGCAGTAATTATTGTTTAGTTGTCCTTTGGGGTTCGCACGACGGGGCGTTACAAAGTGTGGCTAAACCATTACAATCAAACATTAATAAAATATCAGTCTTCATAGTCAATCAAAAATAATCAATAACAATATAGGAAGTCCTCAATCTTTGAAATTGCACTATACAATATTGTGTGACTAGATACTAGCCACCCAACGAGGAAGGAGGAAATATCGTTAGGCTATAACAGTAGCCCTCATGTGGTGCAAAGTGAGCATGCCATACCCATGTCTCACAATGTACTCCTCAGCTACACCTTGCCTCGCGTCATCACATGACATGGTCATATGCCAATCGAAGAAGGAACACACTGTTTGTATGTCGCATGGCAATGTGTATGTGGCTCCATGGAAGTAGGCACATGTAGAACACACCTTGCATAGCGATACCTCGTGGAGAAGGCACATGCAGGTACTCACTATAACCAAAGGTATACATGGCTAGGACATACCCATATGCTAACTGACCCAAACACTATTGAAAGCAAACATGAGTATCCCTCTACAAGTGTGTGAGGCCCCATTACACTCATCCCACAAGTAGGCTATCATAACACAATCTCATAGTGCACCTTCACGTGTCTATGCATGTGGCATCGTGTCGTAGAGCCTAGGTCACTACCATTAGCAACACGTCATCATAACCAACACTATGTCAGAACATTAGTGGGGTGTGGCATCATATCCATTTCATCATATCAGAACATGTGCAGATACAGTGTATACAATACATATATGAGTATATTAATATGAGGCTACTCGAGCTTCACCTCTCATACTAACGAGGTTAACTCGCTAATGCCAACTCAACATCCCTATGGATGGCTAGGCATAAACTAACGAACCAATGTTGTTGTACTCAAAACTATGGGATTTAGGCTAGCACATATGGATCAAGTAACCTAATCCATCGTAAGGAGAAGTAGTGAGTATGTTTTCTTGGGATCAGTTGAGCTAAGACCACTCTGCATTGCAATGTGCATACGCTACACACTCCACCCAAGAAACATTGTGGCTACTACTACCCCTTCACAGATTGAGGGGCTAGAGAACCAAAAGAAAAGAATCTATGAAACTACCTTTTTGCTACTCTTATATATATATAGATTTTCAACCACATGTGGGTTGGCCGTCAATTAGGTAACAAACATACAAACAAACATAATGGTATGGTTAATCCCACACCAACTACAACATATTCTGTATGGATGGGTACACCATATCACCATCCCATGGGCCCACAAAGCAAGTACGGGGTATTCACAACACTCAACCAATGCACAGTTACTAGTTTCTCACATTTATAGGGGGGAAATACAAATACATACACAATTCCATAAGTACACTTATTTCTATCAACGATGTGATTCATATCATTACATCCTTTCCACAACCCTTTACCAATTCTTCTTTCACTCTACTCTTTTCCATAGATCACATGATGCTAAATGTCAATGTCATGATCATCGTGATCACTTAACAACTTCACTTAAAAAATTCACTAGGACAACATAATAGGCTCATGTGAAACTAGAGTACCCAATGTATGAACCTAGGTTGTGATACCAAAGATGTAACACCCCACCGTGTGAACCCCAAAGGACAACAAAAAATCGTACAATTTTTTTTTAAAGCAAAACATTGCATACGATGAATATGTTCATACATTACATGAAAGAAATTATGCATTTACAAATTCATCTACGTCCTCTAGGGTACACAGAACATTCATTACAAAACATAAACTTTTATCAAATGAAAGAAAATAAAAACCAAGATTACATAATGATGATATACAATCATTAATGATCAAAAGAGGGGAAAAGATATTCATCATGTATTACATTTCAACTTAGTTAAATGACGAGGGAGCCAACCTGAGACACAAAATGACACTCACAAAATAGAGAATAATATTTTATTCAAAAATATGGAACTCTTACATGCAGAGGATCTCAAATCCTCAAGCTCTGTGATACATGCAAATTACAGACTTACAAAAAAACTACCCAAATCCCCTTTCACAGCATGCGAACTCTTTTTCCAAAAAAAAGTTACACAAAAATCAGAAACTTGCCCATAAATAGCCCCTTTCTAGTTTGGAGCCAAGAACAACATTTGAGATAAGAGTTTTAGCGGTTAGGCACAAAAAATTACAATTTAAATTCAAACATTGAGTCCTAATTCAAAAATTGGCAATTTTTTTAAAATCTACCAACTTCCGGAAGCCATAACTTTTGATCCAGGACTCTGTTTTCAAACCGTTTGCACTGTCGAAAAGGTCTCAGAGTGAAGAACGTGCTAAGAACCCGCTCCACTAGTTCTGACATTTTATGGGCCCGTATGGGACCATTTAGTGCCTCAAATTGGACTCGGAAGGTTTTTCAGGGCAAAAAGAAAAAACTAGAACTTGAATAACTTTCAAACCGTGAATGATCTTGACTTGATTCTTTCACCAAAGTGCTTATTTTTCCATCATGAATCTTCCCATAAATTTTGGTCTTCCCACGCCTTAAAATTCACATCTGCTAAAAATAGCATTTGGGCAGAAAAAGCAAAAAAGTAGTTCTGAAAGTTGGAAACTCTTATTCAACGAAAAGGGTATCCAGAAATGTAAAAACATCTACAAAAATAAAACAATAGGAACACAAATGGAAAGCATCATTTTGGATAATGCAAGATTGCCCTCACACCACTAGATGCTCCTGCATCATTAAATATCGCAATGGTGAAGAATATTTCCACAAATACAACTCAACATGGATGCAACTATACATAACATTATGCTTCCCTTATATCAGTGGGAAGAATACATCAAGTACAAGAATGATACATTAATGGGGAATAAGGTACAAAGTGAGGGATAGTCTTCAACAATGTGAAGCTCTGGAAACTCTGCATCTGCTTCTGCATCATGAACATAACCTGGGAATCCAATGGGTTGCTTAGCACATTCCACCTAACCACGTGGACCCTAATGCCCACCCCTCATGCTAGGAGATCACAAAAAAGACCCATGACCAAGACAGACAAACAAAATGATCACAAGAACAAACCACAACATCAACCAAAAACATAACATACAACAATCTCATCGACTAATTACAAGGTGATGGCTTCCAAAGGCATACAAAGGTAAAGACAAGGGATAATATTACACCAAAATTCATATACTCCCAACTGAAGGGTATGCAAATACTTGGGTTCCCAAAGAAACTCACATCATGGTTGTGTCGAAACATAAACTAATTCAATGGAGAATACATAAATCAAACTTTAACCTCCCAACACCATTCCATGCAACAAAACTTAAAATCATTTTCCATACTCCACTTGTCTAAACATTCCTTGTCAATTTGATAAATAAACTAACTTGATAAGAACAGGAAAGGATTAACCATTTGATAATAATCTAACTTCAATTTTTACCTCTTTACTTATAACACTCAAATAAATCAAATCACTCCTAGTAATTTTACATTATTATATATTTGAGAATCACATATCTTATGACTATATTGAAATTATTTAATTAAATAAATAACTTATGAAAACCTATAGTAGGCATACCATCAGATTAAAACTTCCTAGCCTATACATTTGTTACTTCAAAACAATAGATTTAAATAAAATGTATTATATACTTTTGATTATTACAAACTAAATAAATTTAATTAAAATCTGTCATAACTGATTTATCTACAAATCATAGATCCAGTATTAAAAGAATTTATATTTAAATTTAAATTTAAATAAACTTGTAATTAAACCTAATTTGAATACACTTGAGAATAAATCTAATTTAAATGTATTAGAAAATAAATCTGATTTGAATGTATCTAAAAATAAATCAAATTTTAAATGCACTTGTCCAATAACGCAACACTTATTTACGTTATAACATTTCACTAATAAAAAAGATCATAAAAAAACTAAATTAATGCATTCTTAATATTCTTGAGTAATTAATTTTCACAACAAAATAGTAAATTATAAGAGCACCATATTCAATTTTTACTTTTTACCTATTCATTCATGAAGAGAACATTTAAAAAAACTAATTAAAGGACTAGGTTAACGCCTTTCCAAAACAAATACCTATTTACTCCACTTTAACATGAGAAAATTACCTTAAAATAGAAATATAAAAGAAACATATTATTAAATATAAATATAAAAGAAACACATCAAGAAAGTGGAATAATATAAATGTAACTAATTCCCTTTTCTCTAACGAATAGATACCCAGTTTACCCATAACTATCCACTTTTAAAGCTCTTTTGTAACTTCAAATTATACTATCCAATATGATTATTCAAATTTACTAATTTTAAAAGACATTCTACATAGCCAATTACATTTTGTTTGTACATCATTTAAAATCATTAAGGAGATCATATTATATAAAATACAACCCATTCAATCTCTAACAATAAATCAAGCAAATATAAACAAATACTTAGAATATAAATATATAAATACACATATGTATATATATATATATATATATATGTATGTATGTATGTATGTATATATATATATGTATTTATATATTTATATTCTAAGTATAACCAACATAATGCATTTAAGAAAAATGTAATCTAACTCATAAATAATTAAACTTAACTAAAACTAATAATCAATAATCTCTTGTACATTTTTGACTCATTTCATTAACTAACTGAAATATTTACCTTTCTAATAAAATTTATCAGAATTAATAATTATGGTTACCAACATTTATTCAATGGTAACTACCCATTAAACATTTTCAAGGTAAAAGAATTTCTTCTAACATTACTATTTATACATTCTTATAACCAAATTTTCTTTGAAATAAATATACGATATGGAGAGGTAGGTAATACATATAAATGTATTTACGACATTTATTCAATGGCAACTACCCATTAAACATTTTTAATGTAAAATTTTTTCTTATAACATTACTATTTATACATTCTTATAAGCAAACTTTCTGTTAAATAAATATATGGTATATAGAGGTAGGTAATATATATAAATATATTTACCAGCATTTATTCAATGGTAACTACCCATTAAACATTTTTAAGGTAAAAAAAATCTTATAACATTACTATTCATACATTTTGATGCAGGAGCATCCAGTGGTGTAAGGGCAATCTTGCATCACCCAAAAATAGTTAAATTTCAAGTTTCTTAGTTTTTAGATGTTTTTACATTTTTGGATACCCTTTTCGTCATAATGAAATTCCCAATTTATGGTTTTTATTTTATGTTCCTGGGTTGAAAGATATTGTAGTTTTAGTTTCCTAGATTTGCACTTGAAAATCTTCTGAGTGGGATTTGAGGCACTTAGAGCTCCCAGAATGGCCCCGAAACTTGCCAAAATTGGTGTAACAATTTTGAGCATGTTCTTGACTTCAAGATCTTTCCAACGGTTCAAACGGTTCGCGAATCGGAGTCCCGAATCAAAAGTTATGGCCCCGGGAAGTGGCGCACTTTCTAGAAGATACCATTGCAAATGCTCTTTTGAAATTTGAACTTCATGTTGTAAATTTTTGGCGCCAAACTGCCTAAACTCAATTTGAATGTTGTTTTGGCTCCAAACTAATGAGGAGCTCTATTTATGGGCAAGTTTTCAAATTTTTGGGTAACTTTTTTGGGACAAGCCCGCATATTGCGAAAGGGTTATTCTATAGCTTTCTGTAGCTTGTATGTGTTGTAGAACTTGGGGATTTGAGATCCTCTACATGTAAGAAACTCCATTTTCTGAATAATAAAATTATTCTATTGTTTGTAGGTTATTTTTTGTGTCTCGAGTTGCGCCCTCATCAAGTGGTATCAGAGCGGGTTTTTTCTTGAGCGTGTGGATAGATCGCTGATCATGAGGTAGTTCACACTAGGACTGTGGTTGTGGGTCGAGGTCAACAAATATGCCTCCAAGAGTGATGCCTGGTAGGCATGGTGGTGCCAGAGGCAGTCGAGGCGGCAGAGATGCTAGTGGAAGAGATGCACTGGTAGCCCTCGAGAGATAGATTGATGCGTTACAAGAGCAGTTGAGAAGAGGGTTAAACCCGAGTGAGGAAAGTGAGGATGAAGGAGAGGAAGAAGGTTCGGATGTAGAAGAGGAAGAAGAAGCAATTGATCAAGACCAAATGTGGCTAATAAGGGCCATTTCAAAG
>VDFB02286545.1:19775-64287 GCA_007258455.2 Sequoia sempervirens
ACATAACAAAATTATAATTTTGTGCATTTTTTTGGAAATATGGCTATCCTTAGATCCGAATAGTTATACATTAGAATACTTAGACAATGTATTTCATTTCCATATTTTAAATTTTAAAAACATAATTCACTAGTCTATGGTGCCCAACACCCTTGTCTTGGATATTTTTTATTATATTTTTGTAACAGTAGTCACTGAAGGTCTATTGTCCATATCTAATTCCATTTTCTATTTTTAATATGTAGTAACAATCATTATCTTAGTGTATATATATTTGTTAATAATATACTTTCATAATTTTTGAGTACTTTGGAAAAATGATGTCTTCCTTGAGATCCTTGTTTGATGTTTCATGATGTATCTTTGGCAATTTTTTTCATACAAGTGATGAAGCCTAGGTTATCCCAATACATATCTTTCTAGTGAGGATATCTTTGTGCAATATGAATAGATCATTGATAGTTCCTCAAACAAATACATTACCTTCCCTTAGAGCCAAAATTCTCCTTTATCCTCTGGTGGTATTCCTTGTACTCACCCTTGTCAACAATAAAAAAATCCTACCATACCTTCACTTTAAATATGTTTTCCTCCTCCCCAAAAGAAATTACATATTTTTAGAAAAGATAATGATTTAAGCCTTAAAAGGTTCCATTTAAACAATTCCAATTGAAGATGGTTTGATCAAACTACCTTAAATCAAACCCCCTTGGATAGAACCCCGCTAGTTTTAAACCATACCTATAATGGAGTCTCCTTTACACCTATCAAAATGCTAATAAAACCACCACTTTTGATTTACCTTTGGGGATCAAAATGAATTCATTTATTTTTATTTTTAAAACATGTAGTCCTATTATAAAGCTTCCCAAAGTATAATTTTAAATAAACTTAATTTAATTATTATATTTATTTTTTTGATTGTGAATGTAGGTTTTTCAATTTAAAAATCAAGTAAGCTCTCTATTCCTCGCATTACGTGGAAAATAGCGTATTATTAAAAAAAAAAATTAAAAATATTAGTGCACTAGATATTGAAGTCCTTGATCCAACAAAGAAAAAAATTAAATTTTGATACATACAAAAAAAGTCACACGTTATATGGTCATACTATTTCTGAATTATAATTGGTTTGAATTCAAAATTTGATTAAAGAAAAAATATTCAATAAAAAAATATCTAACCAAGTGGAAGCACTAGATATCAAAGTTACAAATATAAATTCAAAAGAATTAGAATTTTATCCTTCATGGAAAAAAAGTTATGCATTATACGGTGAGCGTCACTTTTAAAAACTACTGTTTTATGAAAAAAACTAGTTTTCGAGGGAGATGGAAAAAGAAGTATAATCTGTTTCCAAAATTTTTGAAAAAAAAAAATTTAGAATCTATAGAAAAAATTTCACGAAACTCTAGTTTGCATCATCTTCAAATTCCTCATGGTTTAGCCGCTATAGGTGTCTGAAAGTGAAGATTTAGTTTAAAAAAATTATTTCAATGTCCAGTTTGGCCAAAAATTGTAAAGCACTATTGTGGGATCACTCATTACAAATAAAATCCCTTAAAAATAAGAATATGCTCAAATTTGGTCACCCATATGATGAAAATAAAGTTAGTGACAAAACTATTAATCTAGAAAGGTGTTATGGTCATGGATTTAAGATTCTTGCTAAACAAGGTTGTGATGTAAGGAATGAATGTGAAATTCACACTCTCTTAGAACAAACACCACAAGACTCTACAATAGGGATTGTTTACCATGGTACTCCACTTTTACAAAAGACATATACTCCAACTTCAACTCCACCACCACCTCATCGTCCAGTTGGAAATTGCCTCCTTCCTACTCCACACCCCTTGTCCAACATAGAATGTACATTATGCATATTTTGAAAAGGAAATTAATAACTTTACCACATACTCATGAAAGAAAGGATAATAAAAAAACAATTCAAAACTCATCCTTGTGTGCATATCATAAAACATTTTCTCATTCTATAGATGGATGTTGTGCTTTAAAGAAAAAATTGTAATCATTAATTTAGTTATATGACATTGATATGAATCCATACAAAATAATATATTAGTTACGATAGTGTTTCTCCTTGCTATGTGGAATTTTTAGTCTCATAGCATGCTCATTTCTATGCACAGGGGCACAAAAGCATTTTTGTGCAACCATATTTCATCAACAAGTAGCAACATATTAATATCCATGTCCTCACACCTAGGGGCAAGGATGGATAATCTTGTAAGATGTGTATTATTTCTAAAGGATCCTCCCCCCCCTTGTTATCTCCTTTAAATATTAGTGTAGCAAGTACACTAAAATTTTAAGGTGGCGGCGTATTTCCCCTTCTATTTTGGTTGGATTATAAAAACGGTCCCTTTAGTGGTGATATTTTGTAGGGCATCCCTTAAAGTGAGATCTTGCACATCACATGGTATTTCCTTAATGGTGATATCATACAAGGTATTCCCCAAGGTATGGCTTTCTTAATCTATGTTAGTTTCCCATTAGTGGTGGTATTTTTCTTAATATCCCCTAAAGTGTAATTTTTGATGACATGATATGTTCCCTTAGTGGTGGTATAATGCTTGATACCCCTAAGGTGTGGCCCTTCATTCCATGATTTTTCCTCTCTTAGTGGTGGTGTTATGTATGATACTCCCTAAGGTGTGACCTACCATGCATTAAGAAATCTCCTTTAAAGTATAATGATCCAATTTTTGGCATGCACCCTTTGTGGTGGTGTTACTTACAATGCCCCTTGAGGTATGGTTTATTTTATCCCTTGTGATGTAAAATTTTTTACACCCCCTGAGGTGATTTTTTCCTGCATGACATTAAAATTTGGGCACCCCTAAGGTGATTTCATCCCTCATGATGTTAAAATTTATGTACTCCCCGAGGTGATTACTCTCCTATGACATTAAATAGTCCCTCATGACATTAAACTTTGTGTGCTCCTTGATGTGTAATTTGCAAAACATTCCATGAATTTTTCATAACACAACTTATTGATTCATAAACTTCAGCACCCTCTTTAACATGGTTAGCTATCATAAAACAACTTGATTTCTAGTTGAACCATGTGTTTCATAAGATACCTATCATAACACAACTTGGTAGCCTTGTGGAACCCACCATATTACACAAACACCTTTATAATGTAGCTTGTTAGCCAATAGATCTATGCAGTTCATGAGTGGTTTAGCATAATGCATCTCGTTAGACCTTATGAGAGTACTATCTTGTCTAATATCATTTTCAAGAAATGATGTTTGGTATTTGAGAACAATTTAAGATTGAGGTCTATTTTCCTTATAGACTTGAATCCTTTTAGTACTAACCATGTGTTTTTGTTTGTGATTATTATGTGTCTTATTTTTTTTTCATTATGTTTTCATTATTTTCGATTTTTCATTGAACATATTATCTTATGTTGTGTGTATTCATCATCTATACTTCATGTTTTTCATGATATGTTTCACTTTATGTATGTGTTCATTTGTCCTTACATTTTCTTTCCATACGATCTTGAATCTAGGGGCTAGCACATCCCCTATATATTTGATGTTAGCCTATCTATTCACTGTTTGGATAATTGATCCCTTCTTGGTTTATTCATAATTTAGTGTGAGTCTAAGCATAAGTTCATACTCTCGCTAAAGTGGGGGCTAAATTTAGTGTCAAAAATTATCACCCTTGACATTTCACACTAGGTTTAGCTCCCACCTATGTTCTTGAACCCAGTCATGCATTTAATTTCCTATTTTATGAAGATCTTTAGAAAATTAAAAGATGGGAATGAAAATAAATACTTAATATTTCCCTTGATGCCTAAAGCCCCAAAATGATGGGTATTGACTAGGGCACCCAGTTCCCTTGTCCAACCCCTTTTGGCTCAAATTAAATTTGTCAATGTTAGTATTTTATTATTTAAAATCTGAATTTATTTGTTAGCTATCGGTTTTTTATTTTTGGGAAATTAGAAGAATTGCATATAAATACAGATCTTTTTCATCATTTTAATATTAATGAATCATACCTCATTCATTGAGAAAAATTGAGCATCCTAAAAGAAATCAAGATAAGTTAAGAGCATAATTATTAGAATTATTGCAACATTTGTTTATGTCAATCGACATGTTAGCCATGCATTATGTTTTTATGTAAGTTTGCTCATGTTTTATGTTCAGTTTTTGGTGAGTACTAATACTTGCAAGAATTCTAATAAAGTATCAATTTCTCATTGAAGGTGATGAGTACATGGATTTAGTCCAAGCAATGCAAATTTGAGTGGTGAGTTTCAACAATTTGTAAATTTATCAAGTGCTTGTTTATCATTTAGTCTTTTCTCGACTGAGGGTAATATCTTGTTTTACATCACTAGAGTCATTGTGGAGGTAGAAATTCCAAAAAAAGGGTTTAAATTAGGTAAGCTCCTATACATCACAACCCTTCCCCCTCTTTCATGTGTATAGGTTTTTAGATCTGAAGAAAATTGGAGGAATATTGAAGACTAATTGCGCATTATTGCATTCAAGCCCTACAAGTTTTCAAATTGAGGAAAGTGGATTTTATCAATGAAAGAAAAAGTCTTGACTATAATGCCAAAAAAAAAAAAGTTTATAGATTAGGAGAAATAGGAATGTGAATTTAGATCTTGAGTAGAAACTACCCAGTCTAGGGTGCCTAGCACCCCTACCCAACTATTTCAAGCCCAAATTTATATTCTAGATTCCATTATGTATACCTTCTACTTTTCTAGAATCTATTTTTGTCCATTTGTTCTATGTTTCTTAGAAATTAAACAGTTTATTGCATTTTCATAATTATGTAGTGCCTCTCATGTTACTGTACTCTTATGATAATTTTTGTGTGTGATTGATGCCATTTAGATACTGCTTATGTTTGATGCATACTCACGACTCTGTTGGTGACTGTTTCATCATGTTGTTTCCCTTGGTTGGTTGATAGTTCTGCTTATTGGACTTGGTTGTCTATGACACTATTACTTTTGATATGTGGACATATGTGTTTGATGTTATGCTTATATAGTTGTTTACTTATTGTTTAATGATGATGTTGTTTAGAATATGGATGTTGATTGAGGATTAGGTGAGAGGGACAGTGTTGCATCACTCATCTGTGAGTGCCCTACCACACTGCAATTCTCTCTCACTATGTGTATGGAATTGGATATATATGTTGTTTCAACACTTGGTTTTATGCAAGATTGCATGTACCCAAGCCTCAATTCCACCTACACTATCATGACAAGGCAAGCCTCATAAATCCCAATGGGTATGAAGTTGAAACTGGATTTCACAAGAAAGAATCCCCATCCACGTCCATCATCCCGTCATTGTTTGATGATTTCATTTGTCATTACCCTATCTTGTTTGGTATTGTTTTGTCTTATGTCGTTCATTTTAAGCGTTAATTTTAATATGTTAATTATTCAATTATGATGTGTTATCATTATTTCGTGATGGTTATTATTATTGTTGAAATTAATTTAATTGTCAAACTTAATTAGTAACATGATAATATGTTTAAGTGGTGGTAGGTTTATGTTTTCTCTAAACGAAATGGATTTCACTAACAGGTGGAAACTCTAGTAAAAATAAATTGATGAGTGTTGAATAAGAAAATTGTTATTTTGCCACCTATTTCCTTGTTTATCGAGAAATGAAAGAATTCTGCCATAATTTAATTTGGTGATTTGGATTGAAAACAAAGATTATTTTTATTTTACCCTAGAGAGTGCTATGGTAAAAAAAGAGAGGAAGGTTTTTCAGCTAGGTGAAAATTGGAAGGAATTGATATGCTAGAGATGGAATTTGGACTTCAAGGAGAGTTTGTTGCGCACTCTGTTTCCATCCCCAATTGTAAATTTAGTGTTTGTATTTATACATTTCAAAATTAATGTTTTTGATTTGTTTTGGCATATATGGATTGTCGTTCATGCCAACTCTATTGCCCATACTATCATTCCTTTGTGGTATTTAGATTACCCATTGTGGCATCTTTGTTCAAGAAAGAGAGTAATCAATATTTCTTTTTCTATTACCATTAAAATTTTCCTATGTTTTATTCTTGATTGGGATATTCTCCATCATTTAACCTTGTTATGTGAGGTGGATGGTGGCACCTAGCGCCCTCTTCATCCTTCCCCACTCCTCTCAATTTCTTGCTATGCAACAAAAAGACTGCTACCTAACAAAATATTCACAAATTGTCTTAAATTCATAACTTCCTTTACTCCATTATTTATTTAGTTATATGAGATTTTTAGTCTTAAACAATTAAGAAAACATTCAAGACAGTTAAAAAGAAACAAACGGTAAAAATGGTATTTCAGTTAGTTACACCACAGCCTCGTATCATCAGATAGTCCTCAAGTCAATATGTATTATTATAAAGGATGAATAATTATAAAGTTCCATCATACCCACCATAATGTTATTAATAGGCTCAAGTGAATTTATTTTAAAGGATTAAAAAAAACATATATTCCAAAATTAAATTATAGGAAATAAAGTTTTGTTATGATATTTGTATATATATATATATATTACCTACCTCTCCATACGATATATTTATTTAAATTATGAATTTCAATTTAAAATAAAATTTGGTTATAAGAATGTGATGAGGGCGCAACCCAAGACACAGAAAATAACCCACAAACAAGAGAATAATTTTATTATTTAGAAAATGGAGCTTCTTACATGTAGAGGATCTCAAATCCCCAAGTTCTATAACACATACAAGCTACATAAAGCTATAGAATAACCCTTTCGCAATATGCGGGCTTGTCCCCAAAAAGTTACCCAAAAATTAGAAAACCCGCCGATAAATAGAGCTCCTCATTAGTTTGAAGCCAAAAGAACATTCAAATTGAGTTTAGGCAGTTTGGTGCCAAAAATTTACAACATGAAGTTCAAATTTCAAAAGAGCATTTGCAATGGTATCTTCTAGAAAGTGCGCCACTTTCTGGGGCCATAACTTTTGATCCGGGACTCTGATTCGTGAACCATTTGAACCATTGGAAAGGTCTCGAAGTCAAGAATGCGCTCAAAATCTGCTATGCTGATTTTAGCAAGTTTTGGGGCCATTTCGGGAGCTCTAAGTGCCTCAAATCCCACTAAGAATATTTTCAGGTGCAAATCTAGGAAACTAAAACTGCAATATCTTTCAACCTAGGAACAAAAAATAAAAACCGTAAATTGGGAATTTCATTATGACAAAAAGGGTATCCAAAAATGTAAAAACATCTAAAAACTGAGAAACTTGAAATTTAACTATTTTTGGGTGATGCAAGATTGCCCTTACACCACTGGATGCTCCTACATCAAAATGTATGAATAGTAATGTTATAAGATTTTTTTTACCTTAAAAATGTTTAATGGGTAGTTACCATTGAATAAATGCTGGTAAATATATTTATATATATTACCTACCTCTATATACCATATATTTATTTAACAGAAAGTTTGCTTATAAGAATGTATAAATAGTAATGTTATAAAAAAAAAATTTACATTAAAAATGTTTAATGGGTAGTTGCCATTGAATAAATGTCGTAAATACATTTATATGTATTACCTACCTCTCCATATCGTATATTTATTTCAAAGAAAATTTGGTTATAAGAATGTATAAATAGTAATGTTAGAAGAAATTATTTTACCTTGAAAATGTTTAATGGGTAGTTACCATTGAATAAATGTTGGTAACCATAATTATTAATTCTGATAAATTTTATTAGAAAGGTAAATATTTCAGTTAGTTAATGAAATGAGTCAAAAATGTACAAGAGATTATTGATTATTAGTTTTAGTTAAGTTTAATTATTTATGAGTTAGATTACATTTTTCTTAAATGCATTATGTTGGTTTTCTATAGAATTATAAAATAAAATAATATATATATATATATACATACACACACACACACACACACACACACACACACACACACACACACACACACACATATATATATATGTATGTATTTATATATTTATATTCTAAGTATTTGTTTATATTTGCTTGATTTATTGTTAGAGATTGAATGGGTTGTATTTTATATAATATGATCTCCTTAATGATTTTAAATGATGTACAAACAAAATGTAATTGGCTATGTAGAATGTCTTTTAAAATTAGTAAATTTGAATAATCATATTGGATAGTATAATTTGAAGTTACAAAAGAGCTTTAAAAGTGGATAGTTATGGGTAAACTGGGTATCTATTCGTTAGAGAAAAGGGAATTAGTTACATTTATATTATTCCACTTTCTTGATGTGTTTCTTTTATATTTATATTTAATAATATGTTTCTTTTATATTTGTATTTTAAGGTAATTTTCTCATGTTAAAGTGGAGTAAATAGGTATTTGTTTTGGAAAGGCGTTAACCTAGTCCTTTAATTAGTTTTTTTTAAATGTTCTCTTCATGAATGAATAGGTAAAAAGTAAAAATTGAATATGGTGCTCTTATAATTTACTATTTTGTTGTGAAAATTAATTACTCAAGAATATTAGGAATGCATTAATTTAATTTTTTTATGATATTTTTTATTAGTGAAATGTTATAACGTAAATAAGTGTTGCATTATTGGACAAGTGCATTTAAAATTTGATTTATTTTTAGATACATTCAAATCAGATTTATTTTCTAATACATTTAAATTAGATTTATTCTCAAGTGTATTCAAATTAGGTTTAATTACAAGTTTATTTAAAGTTAAATTTAAATATAAATTCTTTTAATACTGGATCTATGATTTGTAGATAAATCAGTTATGACAGATTTTAATTAAATTTATTTAGTTTGTAATAATCAAAAGTATATAATACATTTTATTTAAATCTATTGTTTTGAAGTAACAAATGTATAGGCTAGGAAGTTTTAATCTGATGGTATGCCTACTATAGGTTTTCATAAGTTATTTATTTAATTAAATAATTTCAATATAGTCATAAGATATGTGATTCTCAAATATATAATAATGTAAAATTACTAGGAGTGATTTGATTTATTTGAGTGTTATAAGTAAAGAGGTAAAAATTGAAGTTAGATTATTATCAAATGGTTAATCCTTTCCTGTTCTTATCAAGTTAGTTTATTTATCAAATTGACAAGGAATGTTTAGACAAGTGGAGTATGGAAAATGATTTTAAGTTTTGTTGCATGGAATGGTGTTGGGAGGTTAAAGTTTGATTTATGTATTCTCCATTGAATTAGTTTATGTTTCGACACAACCATGATGTGAGTTTCTTTGGGAACCCAAGTATTTGCATACCCTTCAGTTGGGAGTATATGAATTTTGGTGTAATATTATCCCTTGTCTTTACCTTTGTATGCCTTTGGAAGCCATCACCTTGTAATTAGTCGATGAGATTGTTGTATGTTATGTTTTTGGTTGATGTTGTGGTTTGTTCTTGTGATCATTTTGTTTGTCTGTCTTGGTCATGGGTCTTTTTTGTGATCTCCTAGCATGGGGGGTGGGCATTAGGGTCCACGTGGTTAGGTAGAATGTGCTAAGCAACCCATTGGATTCCCAGGTTATGTTCATGATGCAAAAGCAGATGCAGAGTTTCTAGAGCTTCACATTGTTGAAGACTATCCCTCACTTTGTACCTTATTCCCCATTAATGTATCATTCTTGTACTCGATGTATTCTTCCCGCTGATATAAGGGAAGCATAATGTTATGTATAGTTGCATCCATGTTGAGTTGTATTTGTGGAAATATTCTCCACCATTGCAATATTTAATGATGCAGGAGCATCTAGTGGTGTGAGGGCAATCTTGCATCATCCAAAAAGATGATTTCCATTTGTGTTCTTGTTGTTTTCTTTTTGTAGATGTTTTTACATTTCTGGATACCCTTTTCGTCGAATAAGAGTTTCCAACTTTCAGAACTGCTTTTTGCTTTTTCTGCCCAAATGCTATTTTTAGCAGATGTGAATTTTAAGGCGTGGGAAGACCAAAATTTATGGGAAGATTCATGATGGAAAAATAAGCACTTTGGTGAAAGAATCAAGTCAAGATCATTCATGGTTTGAAATTTATTCAAGTTCTAGTTTCTGCTTTTTGCCCTAAAAACCTTTCGAGTCCAATTTGAGGCACTAAACGGTCCCATACGGGCCCATAAAATGTCAGAAATAGTGGAGCGGGTTCTTAGCACGTTCTTCACTCCGAGACCTTTTTGACAGTGCAAACGGTTTGAAAATAGAGTCTTGGATCAAAAGTTATGGCTTCCGGAAGTTGGTCGATTTTTGGAAAATTGCCAATTTTCGAATTAGGACTCAATGTTTGAATTTAAATTGTAAATTTTTGTGCCTAACCACCAAAACTCTTATCTCAAATGTTGTTCTTGGCTCCAAACTGGAAAGGGGCTATTTATGGGCAAGTTTCTAATTTTTGTGTAACTTTTTTTTGGAAAAAGAGTTCGCATGCTATGAAAGGGGATTTGGGTAATTTTTTTGTAAGTCTGTAATTTGCATGTATCACAGAGCTTGAGGATTTGAGATCCTCTGCATGTAAGAGTTCCATATTTTTGAATAAAATATTATTCTCTATTTTGTGAGTGTCATTTTGTGTCTCAGGTTGGCTCCCTCGTCATTTAACTAAGTTGAAATGTAATACATGATGAATATCTTTTCCCCTCTTTTGATCATTAATGGTTGTATATCATCATTATGTAATCTTGGTTTTTATTTTCTTTCATTTGAAAAAAGTTTATGTTTTGTAATGAATGTTCCATGTACCCCAGAGGACATAGATGAATTTGTAAATGCATAATTTCTTTTCATGTAATGTATGAACATATTCATCGTATGCAATGTTTTGCTTTCAAAAAAAATTGTACGGTTTTTTGTTGTCCTTTGGGGTTCACACGGTGGGGTGTTACATCTTTGGTATCACAACCTAGGTTCATACATTGGGTACTCTAGTTTCACACGAGACTATTATGTTGTCCTAGTGAATTTTTTAAGTGAAGTTGTTAAGTGATCACGATGATCATGACATTGACATTTAGTATCATGTGATCTATGGAAAAGAGTAGAGTGAAAGAAGAATTGGTAAAGGGTTGTGGAAAGGATGTAATGATATGAATCACATCGTTGATAGAAATAAGTGTACTTATGGAATTGTGTATGTATTTGTATTTTTCCCTATAAATGTGAGAAACTAGTAACTGTGCATTGGTTGAGTGTTGTGAATACCCTATACTTTCTTTGTGGGCCCATGGGATGGTGATATGGTGTACCCATCCATACAGAATATGTTGTAGTTGGTGTGGGATTAACCATACCATTATGTTTGTTTGTATATTTGTTACCTAATTGATGGCCAACCCACGTGTGGTTGAAAATCTATATATATATGAGTAGCAAAAAGGTAGTTTCATAGATTCTTTTCTTTTGGTTCTCTAGCCCCTCAATCTGTGAAGGGGTAGTAGCAGCCACAATGTTTCTTGGGCGGAGTGTGTAGCGTATGCACATTGCAATGCAGAGTGGTCTTAGCTCAACTGATCCCAAGAAAACATACTCACTACTTCTCCTTACGATGGATCAGGTTACTTGATCCATATGTGCTAGCCTAAATCCCATAGTTTTGAGTACAACAACATTGGTTCGTTAGTTTATGCCTAGCCATCCATAGGGATGTTGAGTTGGCATTAGCGAGTTAACCTCGTCAGTATGAGAGGTGAAGCTCGAGTAGCCTCATATTAATAAACTCATATATGTATTGTATACACCGTATCTGCACATGTTTTGATATGATGCAATGGATATGATGCCACACCCCACTAATGTTCTGACATAGTGTTGGTGATGATGACGTGTTGCTGATGGTAGTGACCTAGGCTCTATGACACGATGCCACATGCATAGACACGTGAAGGTGCACTATGAGATTGTGTTATGATAGCCTACTTGTGGGATGAGTGTAATGGGGCCTCACACACTTGTAGAGGGATACTCATGTTTGCTTTCAATAGTGTTTGGGTCAGTTAGCATATGGGTATGTCGCCATGTATACCTCTGGTTATAGTGAGTACCTGCATGTGCCTTCTCCATGAGGTATCGCTATGCAAGGTGTGTTCTACATGTGCCTACTTCCATGGAGCCACATACACATTGCCATGCAACATACAAACAGTGTGTTCCTTCTTCGATTGGCATATGACCATGTCATGTGATGACGCGAGGCAAGGTGTAGCTGAGGAGTACATTCTGAGACATGGGTATGGTATGCTCACTTTGCACCACATGAGGGCTACTGTTATAGCCTAACGATATTTCCTCCTTCCTCGTTGGGTGGCTAGTATCTAATCACACAATATTGTATAGTGCAATTTCAAAGATTGAGGACTTCCTATATTGTTATTGATTATTTTTGATTGACTATGAAGACTAATATTTTATTTATGTTTGATTGTAATGGTCTAGCCACACTTTGTGATATTATTTACTCATAGCCCTCATGGTTACATTTGATTTAGTGTTGAAATTGTGCGTATTTCTTTCTTTATTGCTGAAATTGAGTCTTATTTGATGTTTATTTTGTGACTTTGGTGGCTAAACTAGTTTATCCTTATTGTTTTTGAGGTCAGGCATGTGTCATATTGTGATTCCTCTCCAAGGACGTATGAGGCTGACTTGGTGAGTGTATACAAGGAAGTAGACGTAGGAAACCTTGAGGATGGGGGCATGTGAGGCTGATATACAACTAGGACCCACTACCCACCTATGTGTGATGACTATCTCTTGGAGGCTAACCACCTTATACAGCAAGAGATAAGTCATTGTGGTTTTGCTTGGATGGTCTCACCATGTTTCTGTGGCCTAACACCATCAAGCCACTGAATGTGAGGTATGGATTATGTGAGATGGATATTGGCTCTTGGCTCATGGATTATGTATCATGGATTAGTATGCTACTTTTCAGCATCTAGATGGACCCTTGTGTAGCCTTGTGATGTGATTCCCGGTGGTGTCAATTTGTGTGTATGTGAAGAATGTATGTTAATCATGGATATAGTATTTAGATTCTTGAAATTTTGTTCCTTTCCCTTCTGTAGTTCTCATCTAATATATGAGACTTGTTATGTGATGGTGTTGTGTAGGATGATGCCTAGAGGTCATGATCTTGATAGGGGTAATGGTAGAGGTCAAGGAAGTGATCATAAGGTTGGTCGTTAGAGCACTCATTTTTTGAATTCCCATGAGGGTGATCATGAGGAACACCTGGGTCCTCAATTACGTCCCTTGCATGAGGAAATTCTTAGCTGGCTTGGCCCAAGACAGGAGAGAAATCAACAGATGGTTAGGGAAAGAGAAAGGTTCCCTAGGAGAAGAGGTGCTTCAGCTATAGTAGGACTTATGATAGACCTCTTAAGGGAGCATTCTCCTACCTTCCATAGTTATAGTTGTGGTTTGGAGGATTAGGCTTGGATGATTGGTGTCTGGATTGGTGGTCATCTTTCATCTAGGAGAATTTAGAGTTGGTTGTGAGCTCGACTTTATCATCATGACCAGTCAACTCGAAGCACTCAGACTACAGCCAGTAGGGATTGACTTCAAAAAATTAGTGCACCTCCTCAAGGTAGTGGAAATGGTAGAAATGCAGGATGTTTCTCTTGTAGCCAACAACGCCAAATAGCTAGATAATGTTCTTAGAGGAGCACACCTAAATTCAGTTAGAGACTAACATTCACAGAGCCATTAGGGGATGATACAAGAAGGTTCCATAGAGCAATTGAAGTAGTTGATGACCGCTAGGTGGAGCATCAGGGCACAAATGTGGAGACTACAAGTAGTGTATAGGTAGCTGGGTATGTGCAGGATCATGATGGGCCAAAAAGTGGTGATATGATGGGTATGTGGCTGACGACATTTTTTTAACCAAAAATTGATGAAATGAAATGGGTTTTTAAAGAAGATTCTCATCTTTCCACCAATATAAATTATGCTTTACTTTGAATTTAATAAATAATTATTATTCATTTTCTATTTGAATTATGACTAAAGTCCTGATTGATAGGTTGATTGAAAAACATCTATAGCTTTCAAATGGTATCACATTTTTTGAAACCGAAACATGTGTCATATTCTATGCTTCACATACTACAAGATTAAAAAAATAAAAAATGAATTTCATGAAGTTTTGACCAAGTCAAGGTGGTTAGACATACAAGTTTTATATTTTTTAAAAGTTGTAATAAAAAATTCATAATTAATTATTTACTTGGAAAAAAATTACAAAAAAATATGCATCACATTGGGGCATGAGTCCTCTACTTATATCTAAATTCTTATAAAAAAATATTATCATTTTACTATGGTTAGGGTGGTTAGATAGAAACCTACCTATTTTTTCTTTGAAATTTAAGTGCTATAGCATTGAAATTTCAAATTTTCATCAAATAGATTATTTAAAAAAAAAACCTAGTAGTTTAGAAACTACATTCAATTTGCTACAGATTCTATTCTTACATATTTTTGAAATAATATAAATAACTTATTCAAATTTTTTCGTCAAGTTGCCTAACTTTGGTTTTTCTAAATTTTTCGCCACTTAAGGGCCTATTTTTCCCATGATGATCTTGTACATACCCAGCTGACTTGAGATCTCGTGGGAATTCTACCATATAGGACACTGATGTAGTGATTCTTGTGTTGCTTTTACTACAATGATACTCATTATGATATATTATGTACCTTGAGACCTTATTGGTGCTTGTTTTACCATTTTGGATTGGTTTGGATGACAATTTTTTTGACTCTGATGATTATGACATTATTGATTGATGGTTATGTTATGATGGATCAACAGTCGTGTTGGGAAGATGCTTCCCGCATTCGAGAGACTTTTCCCTTTTTGTTTTCTAGCTTCTAGGAGTAAGCCTAGTTCTAGGGGGGATGTAGTGCCTCTCATGTTACTGTACTCCTATGATACTTTTTGTGTGTGATTGATGCTGTTCAGATACTGCTTATGTTTTATGCATACTCTAGACTCTGTTGGTGACCATTTCATCATGATGTTTGGTTGGTTGACAGTTCTGCTTATTGGACTTGGTTGTCTATGTCACTGTTACTTTTGATATGTGGACATATGTGTTTGATGTTATGCTTATGTAGTTGTTTACTTATCATTTAATGATGATGTTGTTTAGAATATGCTTGTTGATTGAGGTTTGGGTGAGAGGGACAGTGTTGCATCACTCATCCATGAGCACCTTGCAACACTGCAATTCTCTCTCACAGTGTGTATGGCATTGGATATATATGTTGTTTCTACAATTGGTTTTATGCAGGATTGTAGGTACCCAAGCCTTGATTCCACCTGCACTGTCAGGACAGGGTGAGCCTCATAAATCCAAATGGGTATGAAGTTGAAAATTGATTTGACAAGAAAGAATCCTCATCTGCATCCGCCATCCCATCATTGTTTTACGATGCCATCCATCAGTACCTTGTCTTTTTTAGTATCGTTTTGTTTTATGCCATTCATTTTGAGCGTTAATTTAAATATGTTAATTGTTCGATTCTGATGTGTTATCATTATTTAGTGATGGTTATTATTAATGTTGAAATTAATTTAATTAAGCATTAAACTTAATTACTAAGGTGAAATTACCAAGGATTTAATTAAATATTAAATTAGTTTGAAAATTTTAAATTATGTCTGTAAAATTAAAAGAATATTATTTTAATTGTCGATATTTAATTTTCTTATGTATAAATAGAATAATATTTTAATTGCAGCTGTGTAAATTTCCAATTAGCTATTAAATAATATTGTTTATTTAATTAAATAATATTGTTTATTTAATTAAATAATATTATTTATTTAATTATTGTGAAGGATTTATTCAAAAATAAATACTTTGTCAATTTCTTTTATATTTGTATTTTAAGGTAATTTGCTTGTGTTAAAATGGAGTAAATAGGTATTTGTTTTGGAAAGGCATTAACCTAGTCCTTTAATTAGTTTTTTTTAAAATGTTCTCTTAATGAGTGAATAGGTAAAAAGTAAAAATTGAATTTGGTGCTCTTATAATTTACTATTTTGTCGTGAAAATTAATTACTCAAGAATATTAGGATTATAGTTCCTTAAAAAAATTTATTATTTTTTTTTTATGAGTGAAATGTTATATATAACATAAATAAGTGTTGCATTATTGGACAGGTACATTTAAAATTTTATTTATTTTTAGATACATTCAAATCAGATTTATTTTCTAATACATTTAACCTATATTTATTCTCAAGTGTATTGAAATTAGGTTTAATTACAAGTTTATTTAAAGTTAAATTTAATTACAAATTATTTTAATACTAGATCTGCCATTTGTAGATAAATCAGTTATGTTATATTTTAATTAAATTTATTTAGTTTATAATAATGAAAGGTATACATTACATTTTAATTAAATCTATTATTTTGAAGTAACAAATGTATAGGCTAAGAAATTTTAATCGGATGGTATACCTACTGTAGGTTTTCATAAGTTCTTTATTTAATTAAATAATTTCAATATAGTCACAAGATATGTGATTCTCGAATATCTAATAATGTAAAATTACTAGGAGTGATTTGATTTATTTGAGTGCTATAAGTAAAGAAGTAAAAATTGAAGTTAGATTATTATCAAATAGTTAATCCTTTCCTGTTCTTATCAAGTTATTTTATTTATCAAATTGACAAGGAATGTTTAAACAAGAGGAGTATGCAAAATTATTTTAAGTTCTGTTGCATGGAATGGTGTTGGGAGGTTAAAGTTTAATTTCTTGTGTTCTCCTAATTGGTTGTATTCTCCATTGAATTATTTTGTGTTTCGACGAGTTTATAAGCCAAGCCATGATGTGAGTTTCTTTGGGAACCCAAGTATTTGTGTACCCTTTAGTTGGGAGTACATGAATATTGGTGTTATAGTATCCCTTGCCTTTCCCTTTGTATTCCTTTGGAAGCTGTCACCTTGTAAGTAGTCGATGAGATTGTTGTATGTTATGTTTTTGGTTGACCTTGTGGTTTGGTCTTGTGATCATTCTATTTGTCTGTCTTGGTCGTGGGTCTTTATTTTCATCTCCTAGCACGGGGGGTGGGCCTTAGGTTCCATGTGGTTAGGTGGAATGTGCTATACACTCCATTGGGTTGCTAGGTTGTGTTCGTGATGCAAAAGCAGATGCAGAATTTCTAGAGCTTCACGTTGTTGAAGATTATCCCTCACTTTTTATCTTATTCTCCATTAATGTATCATTCTTGTACTCGATGTACTCTTCCCGTTGATATAAGGGAAGCATAATGTTATGTACAGTTGCATCCATGTTGAGTTTTATTTGTGGAAATATGCTCCACCATTGCAATATTTAACTGAGTTGAAATGATGAATATCTTTTCCCCTCTTTTGATCATTAATGGTTGTATAATCATCATTATGTAATCTTGGTTTTTATTCACTTTCGTTTGATAAAAAGTTTATGTTTTGTAATGACCGTTCCATGTACCCTAGATGACGTAGATGAATTTGTAAATGCATAATTGCTTTTCATGTAATGTATGAACATATTCATCGCATGCAATGTTTCTCTTTCAAAAAAAATAAAAAATTGTATAGTGTTTTGTTTTCCTTTGGGGTCACATGTCGGGGCGTTAGAAATTAACCTAGGAATATCATTACATCATAAATTTAGTCAATTAATAATCAAATAATCACATACACACATAAAATGCACAAGGATTAAAAACATGATCCATCATTTTGTGTCTTCCATTGATGTTTGTAGCCAAGTGGATATTTAAATAATTTTTAATCCTTCTTTAAATTTTCCTAATTGGAAGAAGTGTAATTTAGGATATAGATCCATTTTTCAATCAAACTATATGTATATATATTTATTATATATATGTTAATTGAACCATGAGATGAGATTGGATGAAAGTTAATACAATTGGCTAGGTGCAATAAACATGTCAAAATTCAAATATGTGAGTGTAATAAACATTAACACATGGTAGAGGATATTGGCATGATGATTGATATACAATTTGCTTCAACTTGAATTGAAGGCCTATGATTTAAAACTTAGACACCAAATAGTAATAAATCTAAGGTAGAATAGCAACTTCTTACAATAATCTTGAGAGGAGAATAATGCAAAATTTTTACAAATATTTAATAGTTACATAAAATTAAACAAAATAAATAGGAATATCATGCATACCACACACATTGATTTACATGGGGAAAACCCTTTCAGGAGAAAAACCTCACACTCCAAAATCCATCCAATATATTACTCAGTAAATCACAAAGATTACAATATAATTGCATAGCAAGCTTCTCATAGGAGTACCGCCACTCAAAGAACAAGAGACAACACGACTGCTATCATACTCTCAGAAAACACCATCGTCTCTCTACCGCAACCATAATACAACACCCTCATAAAATAGGGTTACATTCTAGGGAAAGACATGCCGAAAAAAATCCACCATTAGATCTAAAACCTAATAGCGAATGGTCCAGATTTATAATGTACATAATTATTTAATGTACATGTCGACCATTTTAGAAGTTTAGTGAAAAAGTTAAAGTGATCACATTTTTCTCTTTGTTGCCATTGTATACACCTATCGGGGTAACAAGGAAATATATGCATATATATATATCCTATCAACAATAAAATGTATATAATTGTAAGGTTGAGACACATTTTTCCCAAAAAATCTCCCACTTTTCGAACACCTTGCAAGAGCAACGTGAGGGTATAAAAATATTCTCTTTAATTGCTAGGGGCTGAAAGGCCCATAGTCTTTGAACACCATTTGAACTTCTTTGTGCTCACGAGATTAGTTAAAGAATCAACAACCTTCATCAAAGTATCTACCTTAACTAGGTTCACCTTTCCATCTTCGACCATAGATCTCTAACAAAATGATACTGTACATCAATGTGCTTGGTCCTGGCATTAAATTTCAAGTTCTTGGCTAGACGTATCACACTCTGAGTATCACAATAAATTTTCACTGCACCTTTTTTTATTCCAATATCTGAACATATTCTCTGAAGAAAAATGGCTTCTTTACAAGCATGAATAGCTGCTATATACTCTGTTTCAGTAGTGGAAAGATAAACCACAAATTATTGTTTACTCATCTAACTAATTGCACCACCAAATAAAGTAAAAACATAAGCACTGGTGGATTTTCTGCTATCAACATCACCTACCCAGTCTGAATCCACACAACCATGAATATCAAGGGAAATCTCATCTTCAACCTTATTACTATGATAACATAAGGAATAATTTGAGGTACCATGCAAATATCTAAAGACTCTTTTAACTGCATCCCAATGAACTCTACCACGATTATCTACATATATTTGGAATGAACTCCGACTACTTGGACAAGGTTCGGTCTTATACAAACCATAGCATACATCAAACTTCCAACTACAATATGGTAAGGCACTCTGCTCATGTCTTCCATCTCTAATGGAGATTTTGGACAATCTAAAATAGATAACTTTGTTCCAACTAAAATAGGAACACACAATGGTCTACAATCCTGCATATCAAACCTCTGTAAAATTGAGTTGACATACTTACTTTGGCCTGCCATAACTTTCTATTCACTCTATCTATTTTAATTTCCATACCAAGAATGTATTTAGCTGCACCAAGATCTTTCATGATTGTAAATTATTTCTAGATTTTGATTGTGTAAGTTTATTTGCATCAAAATTTCAGATCACACTCAGTGTTCCATCATTAGGATGAAGAGTTGAAAAAAGATGAGAAAAGATTAGTTGCAGACCTAATAATTTAAAAATACAGAAGGGAGGTTAGAGAGGAGGGGGGTTGAGGCTCAAATCTAAAGGGGGAGGAATTAAAAAATAAAAAACAAAAGAAAAAGAGGAAAAAGGAACTAATAACAACTAAAATCAATGCAAAGACAACTGAACAACAAAATACAAAAACATAATTATTATAGATACCTATTAATAAACAATAAACATACAAATAGAAAACTAAGGACAACACACAAACATACAAACAAACATAAAAATGACAATACAAATAATAAAAAGAGAAACAAATAGCACATTAAGGAGAAAAAACTAACCACATATATGCAATTATTAGAGAAAACAAATAGACAAATTTATGCAATAACTAAGGTATACAAAACAACACATATATGCAATTATTAAATAATACAAACAAACATATATATATGCTATAAAATAAATATAAAATAACATAATTATTATAGTTACAAGTATTTAAAAACAATAAACAAACAAATAGTCTACTACAAAAAGCACACAAACATACAAAGAAACTTATGTAGGCCAATATAAAAATAATACAATAATTATACAAAAAGCATACTAAGGAGAAAGAAAAAAATATATAAGTGCAATTAATAAATAATGCCTACAAACAAATACAAGTAATAAACATACCTTTCAAATTTAGCAGCAAGTTGAGATTTTAGTTCCGAAATCATACCTTTCCCTCTACCAATCAATAACATATCATAAACATATAATGTAATAAATAGGAAATGATCACAATCAATATTATAATAAATACAATGATTTGATTTAGAATGCTCATATCCCAAACTCAACACATATGTATCAAATTTCTAGTACCACATCCTAGGACTCTATTTTAAGCCATACAAATATTTCTTCAATTTGCAAACCAACTTACTTTTACCTTTGACCACGTCATGCTTTGTCTGTGTCATATAAATATCCTTCTCCAAATCACCATGAAGGAAAGCAAGTCTTAACATCCATTTGCTCAACCTATAAATCATAAGCAACAACAATAAAAAGCAAAAATCTAATGGATGTCATTTTTGCAATAGGAGAAAATATCCTCAACTTGAGAGTAACCCTTCACAACCAACCTTGATTTATACTTCTCAATACCTCCATCTGAACCAATCTTTTCCTTGAACACCCTTTTGCAACGATAGGTTTTTGTCCTCTAGTCAATGGTCCAAGATACCATGTATCATTCTTTTTCAAAGATGCCATTTCTTCATCCATAACAATATTCTAGGATTCTACATCATTCATACCTAGTGCCTCTTCTACAAATATAGGTTCATCCATGTTAGTATTCAAAGAAAAAATACATCTCCAATCATCAAGTGAATACCTTTTAGGTGGTTGTCTATGACTTGTAGACCTACAAACAAGCTGAATTGGAGATTCTTCCTCCTCTTCTAAAGATCCTGAGCTAGATGAGCTCTCCTCAACTTCATGTCTATCCTTGGGCCTCGATTCAACTTTCTAAGGTGTAGAAGGAAATTGAATCACATCTTCCTATTTACTATGTTCTGGCTGCAATGTAATAGATGAAGGCTTAGTTTCTATAAAAATAACACTTCTACTACGTATTACATTTTGTGCAACAAGATCGCAAAGATTGTATCCTTTCACACCATAACTGTATCCAATGAAGATAAATTGCATAGCCTTGTTCTCCAACTTTGTTCTCTTCTCCTTTGGCACATGTGCATATGCCTCGCAACCAAAAACTCTAAGATATCTTAATGAAGGCTTGCAACCTGACCATGCCTCTGTAGGCATCTTATCAACAAGAGTTGATGTTGAAGACCTATTAAATAGGTAACAAGCTGTGGCTATAGCTTCAGCCCAAAACCTTTGTTCTATGCCAACACGACTCAACATACTCCTAGCCTTCTCCATCAGTGTCCTATTCATTCTTTTTGCAAATCCATTCTGTTGTGGAGAATATGGACTTGTCTTCTGTCTATGAATACTACAATATTTATAGAATCTATCAAAACCATTAGAGAAAAATTCATTGCCATTATCATTCCTTAAAAAAATTATTTTCTTTCTAGTCTGCAACTCAACCATTGCTTTAAATTCTTTAAATCAATTGAAATCTTCAGATTTACTCTTTAGAAAATATACCCATATCCTTCTACTATAATCATATATAAATAAAACATAATATGTGGATTTATCAATCAAAGGAACATTTATAAGACCAAACACATCAGAATGAATAAGATCCAATACACCACAAGATTTATGAGAACTCAAGTAAAATTGAACGCAGTTTTGTTTTCCATAAATGCATTGCTCACAGAAATTGAATTCAAGATTACAATCAGACAAACCTTTGACAAGGTTTTTATTTTTCAAGGTCCTTAGACCCCTTTCTCCAATGTGGCCAAGTCTCTCTTACCATAACATATTTTTCGCTATAAGTAACTTTTTTTTAGAAGAAAAAGCACCCTTGGGTACCCAAAAGCCATGACCATCTGCTGAAGGTGAAACCCTCACTTCTTCCACATACTTACTTTTCACAAAAGTACTACTGCACTCAATAGTACATGCATCAAGCTTATACAATGTGCCATATCTAACACCTCTAGCAATCATCATAACACCTCTGACCATCTTGCATCCTACATCATAAAATTCTACATGCACACCCGCATCTATTAGTTTTCTCACAGATAACAAACTTCGTGCTAATCCATAGATATACAACACACCATTAATCCTTTTTATTCTACCATCAGGAAATATGATTTTAACTTTACCATGACCAATAATGTCTAAATGAGAATCATCACCCAAGTACACCTTTCCTTCATCAAATTCTTCATATTCAAAAAACCAATCTCTATTAAAAGTCATATGGAAAGATGCACCTAAGTCAATTAACCATGCATCATTACCTGCATGAGTTGCCAAAGTTGCAATGAATGTGTGACCATCTTCCTTCTTGGACTTAGAATTAGAATCAAATTTCTTCTTTTTCTTCTTCTTTTCTTCTTTGCATTCCTTACAAACATGTCTAGGCTTACCACAGTTCCAACAAATAACTTTGGACTTTCTAGGAGACTTAGATCTCCCCTTATATTTGGATTTTTCATGATTCTCATTCTTCTTTCCTTTTCCTTAAATCTTCCATGAACATTTAGGGCCTCCTTGGTAGTGATCAATACCTTCCTTCTAATTTACTCAAAAAGAAAAGAACCCACAACATATATTCAATCTTCAAAATAATAGAAGTGCTCCTAATAGTCATGACAAGAGAATCCCATGAATCAAGAAAATAAAAAAGAAGGATCTAAAATTCCTCCTCCTCATCCATTTTGACACCAACTAATCCCAATTGATCCACCAACATATTGAATGCTTCTAGGTGGTTTGTGATTCATCCACCCTCTTCCATTCTCAAAGAATACAATTTCTTCCTCAAGAAAATATTGTTCACTAAATATTTGGCTTGATACATCTCTCCAAGCTTCTTCCATAGTTTCTATGCAGAGGTATCCTCATGGACATTAATTAAAGTAGAGTCTACCAAGAAAAATATGATTAGACTCTTGGCTTTATGGTCCATAACATCGTATTGAGCAATGAGAGTAGGATCTACAGGCCTTGAAAAATTCTCATCAACATCATCCCATAGATCTCGATCTATCAACAAATCCTCCATATTTAGCTTCCACATATCAAAATTATTTCCAAAAAATTCCTTCACCTCTATTCTCCCTAATGAACTTGCATCTAAAAATTCCCGCAACAAGATCACAAAATGTCTTCTGCACAAGCTCCCACTCAAATCTAGATTAGTTCAGAAAACCCAACAACCCACAACTGAAACCAAAGGCGATCAAGCTCTATTACCACTTGTAAGGAACCTAAGGTAGTGGAAAAACTTCCTACACTCATCTTGGGAGGAGAATAATTTCATTTTTTTTTTTCAAATCTTTAATAGTTATAGAAACTTAAACAAAATAAACATAAATATCATGCATACCATGACACAGTGATTTACATGGGAAAAACCCTTTTGGGAGAAAAACCCCACACTCCAAAAGCTTCCCAATATATTATTCAGTAAATAAAAAAGATTACAATATACTTATAGAGCAAGCTTCTCATAGGAGTATCACCACTCAAAGATCAAGAGACAACACGACCACTATTAGACTCTCAGAAAACATCACCATCTCTCTACCACAACCATAATACAATTCCCTCATAAAATAGGGTTACTTTCTAGGGAAATATAGGCCAACAAAATATCTACCATTAGATTTAAAACCTAATAATGAATGGTCCAAATTTATAATACATCATTATTTAACGTATGCCAGCCATTTAGAAGTTTCTTGAAAAAGTTAACATGCTCACATTTTGCTCTTTGCTGCTATTGTATACACCTATCGGTGTAACTAGGAAATATATATAAATATATACATCCCATCAACAATAAAATGTAGATAATTGCAAGGTTGAGACACATTTTCTGAACAAATAAGTCTGCTCATTTTCTTATGAATGCTCCCCTTTTTATACATTTAAAGTCTTCATTCTAGTATATCACTAAATTAGTAGAATTTGGGTTTGTAATAGTAAAATAAAGTTGAAGATTGTGTGTTAAGGGCCTCACTCAATATTGGACAAATTCATAAGAATCGATCAAAATTATATAATCCTTGACTAATTATTTAATCTTTTGAATGTTTTAAATTGTAACATTTACAAAAATGTATGAAATATTTATATTAACATATTAAACCTAGAAAGTCTCAAAGTGTAGGAGAGAATATATATCTCTCATTTTTTGGCCTACTTAACCATATTTTTATCATATAAGCTATTTTTTTCTTTAAGCATACCATAAACCCTAAAGTTTTTGAGTAAATTCTACAATTGGATTCTTATAAATTTTAAACGCTATACAAGAGAACCTAATAGGTTGATCATATCTATGGGTCATTTTCCTCATCATCTCAATATAGATGAATCAACATGTAGGTTTTTGTGAATATTTTGATGTAAAAACAATATTTTTGATAAAAGGGGATAAACGGGTTTTACAAGGACCTGAAACCACAAAGTAACATTACAAGCAAAGACCAAAACAGAGGTCTGAAAGACAAAAAGGCTGCCATAGAGATAAAAACCAACTAAAAAAGATAGCCACAAAAAGCCGCAAAAAAGCCATCAGACCACCAGCAAACAGAAAAAACTGGGCCCAGCCATAGCTAATCCATAGACTTCAGAAGCTCGTTAGCAACCTCTTCCAGGTCCACCATATCTTGTACCCCCTCCATGAAGATTTGAGTCATATTTGGGGTAGTCAGGGCTTTTCTTTTCATACTTGATCTGGTTCGCTTAGAGATCCCCGCTTCCTCATCTTGGTATTTCTCCTAATCAAGGTCAACAATCATCGCTCTTTTCTGGGTTTTCTCCAATCTTTCAGTCATGGCTTTGATGATTAAAGAGTTATGTCTGGCAATTCTGTAGTTCTGATCGGCAATTTTTTTCATGGTTCCTTTAATTTTATCAAGATCATTTTCAACATTGCTGTCCTTTTGTATATTATCCTTCACAGAGGTATTCTTCTCCACTTCGAGCTGAATTAGCCCCACAACTTTGGATTCAATTTCCCCCAACTTACTATGAAGAGATAGATTTTTGGTCTTCAACTCACTAATTTCATAAAATAACCATTTGGCAGAATTAAATTGGTCCATAGAACAACTCTTGGCAGTTCCAATGAAATCAAAAGGGGGGTCACAAGCAGAATTGAACCTGAGATTAACCGACTCCGCACCTCTTGGAGGGCTACAGTTCTCCTGTTGAATATTCTGAGGGAAGTGGGGATCCTCTAGACTGACCTCGTCCGCTTTAGCAGAAACAACAGGAGAGTCATCAGGGTAGGAGACTAACTTGTTAACCGGAGAACTAGAGCCCACCACTTTAGCATTAGAGAGGAATATTCCTTAAAACGATATTATCTTAGAGACAATGTTTCTTATAATTTGAGAGAGGAATATTCCTTGACTATGAATTTTGAGAGTAACATGTATGCTTTGAGAAAACACATAAAGAATGGTTGATACACAAAAATTTCTCCACCTAGGAAAGGTCATTCAAACAAACCAAAGACTTGGCATAATACATAGTATGCCCCTATGAAATAGTCTTTAAAGGTATCCAAATTGAAGGTCTCTATTTTTTTTGCAAGGATTTTGATATATCTTCTATCAAAACCCTTTAATATATACATAGGGAGCAAATAAACCCTAAAGTTGTTCATGTCTTGTTGATATTTCTTCTTGAAAAGTCAAAATCAATGGATTTTTTGGTTACCAATTTCAAGTAGAAGGCCTTAGATATAAAATATTTGTTACAAAGGAGGATATTTTCTACTCCTAAGTCTCTAGGATAGGGAAGAGTCTACAAAGCTCGATAATTATCCTCAACTACATCAAGGAGACAAGATCAAGTGATGAGAAATTGCTAAGGGAGAGTTTTTGATATGTTTTTGTGTTTTATGATTATTTATGGAAATAGAACTTTAGGAGCCAAGTGAGAAGGCCTAGGAGGTCTTAGGAGAAAAATAGACTAGGCCTTAGCTAGAGGACAAAAACATTGTCCAAGGATGATAGTGTCATGCCCTAGCATCTCAGTCGGGTGTTGGTGTATCATATGGACTAGATATAGAGTCAACCACTAGAGTCAATCACTTTCTCTTCATAGTCTCCATGGTTGGACTCTCACAATCACTAGGATCCCACCACTATGACTACTTTATGAGCTAACATACAAACTTATAAATTTTATAAAAAATAAAAATGGCATGTTTTATTCAAGAGGTTGAGTGAGTATGATGAATGATGCTTATGAATTCTCCATGCCATTCAATGATAGCCCATTAACACTATGAGGTATTTCCTTTTTGGTTACCATCCAAACCATTGTAGATGTTACAAGGCTACCTCAGATAGGTGAAGCATACTTTCATGTAGTTGTAACTAGAACAATAGACCTACAACACCTCAAGTAGTAATTCTTGGAAACTAGGGAGAACTTGAAGGTGGTTCCGAGAAAAGGTACCTTATGGAGCTCACTTCCAAACCCTTTGGCCAATATTTCCAAGTTTATCATTTAGTGTATTGAAAAGAGAAGGGAGGTATGCATATTTTTTCACTTAGTATTTCAGATTATTATGCCATTTATAATACAAAGATTTGGTAAATTTACCACATCATCTCTTTTATTCAATAAAAAGAGTATGCTTAGAAGTGCAAAAGGGACCTCATCGTTCTTTAGCACATCATGGATTAATTAAGTTAATTTTCATGGAGAGTTTATAATAGGTCATTCCCTTGATTAGTTGGTCTAACTTCATATGTAAAGAAAGCTCTTCCAATACCTCAGCTTCAGAAGATGAGCCAAAGGGTCAAGAAGCTGAGAACAAAAAAGGAACTAGAGGCTCATGAAGCCGAGGATAGAGGCAATGAAACCATGGATAAGGATATGGAGCCAAATCCTCCCAACATAGATGAAGATGGTGTTGGACATGTGATTCATGAAAATGCTAACCAAAATGATGAGTTTAAAAATTCTCAAATAAAAGTGCAAGAAAAATATAGTTGTAGGATTGAGCCAGGGATTTGTGCTACCAAAAAGGGAAAAGCTAAAAATTCTACCAAAACAACTATCCCTTAGGCTAAATTATGACCCTCCTGTAATACTACTCAGAAAAGGAAGTAGGAGGTAGAAGAGTCCTCAACCTCTAAATTACAAATATTAGCTAGTGTTTCTAGTACCACGTATAAATAATAAAAAATGTTTGATATCAAAATACTAGCCACTTACCATTTGAAAAGAAAAGATATAAAAATCCAAGAGTAGATTTAGAAAAAAACTACAAAAGAAAAAGGAACAAAAAGGAGAGAAAAAATAAAAATTTAAATATAGAAGGATTTTGAAAAATAGGATGAAAAAGATACTCAAGAAGAGGAATATAGACAAGAAGAAGATCTACTTAATCAACATAATTCATCCATTGCTCCTCATACACAAACTAAAGAGGAGAATATGGTTGATAAAGATGATATTTATTTTGAAGAAAATATACATGAGCAACATATTGATTCCTCTAATCCTCATACATAAACTAAAGAGGAGAATATAGTTGATCAAGATGATCTTTCTCCTAAACAAAATGTATATGAGCAACAAACTAATTTCTCTCAACCCTATAAATAGTATGAAGAAGATATGCCCAATTAGGATACTATTTCGTTTGGGTCTAATGAATAGTATGAGGAAGATATGCCCAATTAAGATAATGTTTCCTTTTGGTTTGCTGATTAGTATGAAGATAGAGGAATATCTAATAGAAAAATTGCCCATGTATCTTCACCAAAAGCTGAATAGGATTTATTAGCACAAGAAAACTATTCCATATATTTCCTCTTCTCTTGACAAGAAACTGACTAATGAAGGAGACACAACTGCTAGAGTTGTATTTAGTGCTCTTCCTATCTCTGGTTAGCTTAAAAAAGACAACCCCATGACTAATATTGTAGAACAAGAACCACATAAAAATTCATCCATGATAGAATAATTTTATGTGGAAGAATTACTTGATAAACAAAAGAAAGAGATTTGGGTGTTACAAGCCAAGGTGCGTCAGTTGGAAGTATAATTTTAGCTTCTTCAAGGACGACTGCAATAAGTATATGAAAAGAAACAAAAATAGGCTATGGAGATGACGATATTAAGGAAACAATTGGAGAAATTGATTAAAAATAAAGAATCAGATATGACAACTTATAGGACTTAGGAGGAACATAAACAAAAAATAATAAATCTAAAGAATACTTTGGAAAAAGAAACCATAGGAGCTAACATGACATTGGAAGAACACTAGCAAATAATTGACAACTTAAAGGCTTCATGGGAACATAGGATCACAAAAGAATACATAACGTTAGTAGAGTATCAATAGATAAGTCAAAATTTGAAATATAGTTGGGAGAAAGAGATAATGGAAAAAATGTGCCAAAAATTTGCAATTGATCACCCTAAGTCCGTAAGTAATGCATGAGGACATACAATGTCCTTAGTTGGGGTAGAAAATGATGGGATAAAAGTTTTCCTAATTTTTTCATTTATTTTAGCCTATGTTTTAACCTTTCCTCCTAGATTGCCATAGTAATTTTATGGAAATAAAATATGACTAATATGGGTTAAAGGATAAAATATACCATAGAAGGTAATCATTTATGAGTATGAATATCAAGTGGTTGTGTGTGAAAATAGTTCCCTTGTAGTCATGGGAAGGAATGATGAAGATCCCCTATGAAGATTTTTGTGATCTCCTGATCTCAATTTTTAGTAAACTATAGGAAGTGTATTTAGTATATATTGTTAAGTAAATCAGTTTAATTTCTTAAGAAAGAGTGGCCACAAGCCATTTAACTCTTTCTTAAACTGGTTAATGTAATTTGGCCATCAATCTTCAAACTTTAAATATATATTTGAATATTCTATTTGTATGTAAAAGCTATAGAAGCTATCTCATGTTGCACAAAATTTTTTAGAGGTAATATGAAAGTGATATCATTATCAAAGGAATATTTCCATTTAAGTTGATTTTGGAAATTCATTAAGTGCTTCCTTCAATCGGCCGACTAGGAGGTAGTGCCCAGTTAGCCACCGATTGAACATATTTTCATATATTCTTTTTAAGGTATGATTTCTCTATGTATGAATGATTTTAATGATTTATTAGGTATGATATAGATCTAGTGTGACTAGATTTTAAAAATAATCTAAGTGTTTAGAATTAATGATTTTACTTTTTGGGTGATCCCATAATACTGGTTTACAATTTTTGGCCAAACTAGACACTGAACTAGTTTTTTCGAACTAAATCTTCACTTTTGGACACCTATATCGGCTAAACTGTGAGGAATTTGAAGATGATGAAAACTAGTGATTTGTGACATTTTGTCTATAGATTCTAAATATAGTTTTTTCAAAATTTTTGGAATCAGATTGCACTTCTTTTTCCATCTCCTTCGAAAACTAGTTTTTTTCAGTTAACACTATTTTTAAGGAGTGATGCTCACCGTATAACACATAAATTTTTTTCATGAAGGATAAAATTATATTTTTTTTGAATTTAGATTTGTAACTACGATATCTAGTGATTCCAATTGGTTTCATGGTGTTTTATTGAATATTTTTTCCTTAATAAAGTTTCAAAGTCATACAAATTATAATTCAAACATAGGCAGACTATATAACACAATTTTTTTTTGTATGTATCGAAATTCAATTGTTTTTTTTTTGGATCAAGGACTTTAATATCTGGTGCACTCATATTTTTCAATTTTTTTTGATAATCTTCTATTTTTCCACATGTGTAGAATAGAGAGCTTGATTTTCGGTGAAAAACCTACATTCACAAGAAATAAAAAATAAATATAATAATAAAATTAAATTTAATTAAAATTATACTTTTTTGGAAGCTTATAATAAGGACTACATGCTTACAAAAATAAATTTTAAATGAATTCATTTGATCCCCCAAAAGGTAAATCAAAAGTGGTTTTTTATCAACATTTTGATAGCTATAAAGGAGACTCGTTATAGGTATGGTTTAAAACTAGCGAGGTTCTATCCAAGGGAGATTGGTCTAAGGTGGTTTGATCAAAGCCTCTTCAATTGGAATCCTATAAATTGAACTTTTCCAGGCTTAAATCATTATATTTTCTAAAAATATGTGATTTCAGCAAAAATCAGGATCTCCCAGAAGGTGTATAAACCACTATTGTGGCAACAACCTTCTATAGTTGAAAATAATTTACACAGCTCATGTCACCCAAACGTAACAGTTCATGTGACTTGAAAGTAACAGTTTTTCTTATTGAAATTGTATCATTATATTTCTTGTAGTGCATAAGTTAATTTAATTTGTAATAGGTTTTGAAGTATTTTTAAAGGGATTTATTTCATAGAGTGCATTCATTAAAGACTTAGCTTGCTACTCTTAACCCTTAAGCAAATTGCCACTACATCTTTCATAAGTTTACACCTTGGATAGACATAAAGGTAAAACTAAACTCTAGAATACAATAATATCACCAATTTAAGAAAAATGATAAACATGTCAGTTTTATACCAACATATGTCATCCATAATTGAGTAGGCCTTCACACCATGGATTTTCATGTAGTCCATGAAATCCCACCAAAGTGAGATACAACTAATAAATTAAGATTTTTTAGATATCCCATAAATTGAGATTTCTACTATCCTTAAGACATGATCTTAATATAAACAAATCATGCTTAAAATTGAAAACCACACATTTTGAAACATTGAAACATCAAATCAAAACTCCAAGATCAACTCCCAAATCACATATAGTCAAGATCATAACTTTTTCCCACATCTTATCACATCTAATCCACGTCACCTTAAAATGATACATATCATTCCAATATTAGGAAAAGCCAAATCCCCCATCACTTATCCCATCTTGGCAAGAGGCATGATGGCTATGTGTTATTTTCTATTTTCTAAGATTATGTTTTGATTTATATTTTAACCCATACTATACCCACTCATGGCCTTCTTGATATTTCTATATCATGTCATGTATTGAATTTTATACATTGGGGCATATATTTTTTTTTCTATATGATTTGTTTTTGCTTTTTCCTCTCATACGAGCCACCATGACCATTCAATAACCTTCTGTGTGGGGCTATCCTTCTACTTTCTTGGTTGTTCTTTAAATGGCCCACAAATGCTACTAACAACCTTGCATGTGTAGGGATTCGCTTAAGTATGATGTAAATTCCATCACATAGAGTCACAAAGGCCATTCTATTACCTTATTCCCTCTATGATTAAACAAGGTCATTCCATTCCTTGTGTAGTGATGGAAAATGTATCCCTTTTTCTTGCTTGATTCAGGAATAATTGTCATTGAATTAGCCTAATTTCTCCTAGGTTTAATATTTTAATGTGTTGTACATATTCACATTGATCTTGGGCCCCTTTTTAATAAAATGTACCTAACTTGTACCTTATTTATGGTGTTGTAAACTATTTTAACACAATTTCACACTTATCTAGGGTCTCATTAATTAATTGTGGTTAGTTGGCCCTTTAATTCAAATTTAATCCTTATTTATGATACGTTGTGAGGATCCATCTCGACACCCATAATTTAAATTGAAAAAAATTTAATTGTGAAATTTAAGGTCCTAGAAATTGGTGCACTCATTCACCCTAGGTGGCGAATGGGTCCTCCCTCTATAGGACCCCCATTTCTTTGCATATTTCACATGGGTTTTTAATGTTCTTTCACCTCTCGAAGGCATGGTCCTAGAAACTTGTGCCAGGACCCATTCGCCCTAAGTGGCGAATGGGTCCTCCCTTAATAAGGACCCCCTTTTTTAATTTTATTATGGTGGAATTCTAATAATATTCATTTCCAGATTTAGTGTTAGGTTGAATTTTTTGAATTTTGGGGTTAATTCTCAAATTATGTATAAATACAAGGTTATTTCACATAATTGCACCTAGAAGAATATTTCAAGCAAGCTAAGAGACAAAGAAATTTCATGAGATCAAGAATTCATAGTCAAGAAGCAAGAAAAAGTGAAGTTTGGAGCAACATTACAAGGTCTCCAAGCTCATTTTTTGTCCAATATCAAGCATTTGTGAAGGTTGATGATAGATGCCTATGGAGAATCATGAGGGATTCTAGGTGTTGGGAGATGCACAAGTCATACAACCAAGCCTAAGGACTCATTTCCTAAGTGATTCCATCTTCTATAATCATCTTATTTGTAGCCTACAAGAAGTATTTTCAGATTTGTGGCTTATTAAGGGGATTAGAAATCTTATTTAGTGAGTCATTTGCATTGCTCGTGTTACATATATGATTATATTCTAACACAATTGGATAGAATTGCCTTTACATTCTCATAGATCTTAGCCTTAGACACCCTTAAGATTAGGATTGCACACACAATTACATGTTTCAAATTTTAATTCATCATCAACAGTTTAACTACCAACAAGGGGTTTGAATGAGGAAAACCCCTATCCACCAACAAGCTACCAAATTTGTCTTGTAGGTTATTGGTAGATCTGGATCCAAAAACATTAATTTCAAAGTGAAAAAAAGGAGAGAAAACCTGGAAGTTGCAGATCCAGAGATTTTCAGAAGGACCTAGTAGGACCCATTTTCCTTTAGTGGCAAATGAGTCCCTATTAGGGATTGAAGGGAAGTAGATTTTACAATGTACAAGCTTCTGTTTTAGGTTCAAAGTGAGCCTCAAACAAGCCTATCGAGACCCATTTACCTTCGAAAATGAATGAGTCTCTGTTAACAATTCAAAAAAGTTAGCTTTGGTCAGGTGCTTAGTATTATCTCCTTGTTTTGCTAGAAAAGTTGCAATTTCATTCTGTTTTGTGTTAGACTTATGCATTACATGTGTTAGAATTAGAATTAGGGTTTTTATGTTGGTTTAATTCCTTCTCCTCAAGTTGTGACTTAGCTCACCACCCCATCCTCATATGAAGGAAAGATTGAAAGATCCCTTAATCTTGACTTTAATCACCTCTTGGGTTGATAGTTATTTCAAGATTCTTGGATCTCATCTTTTGAGTGAAACCCTAACTAGAAAAAGGGGGTTAAACTTTATAGCCTTCTCCCTTTCTCTATGTTTCACCTTGCACAAATAAGGATATCCTCTTATTCTTGTTGGTTACCTCATCACTAGATCCATAAAGGTTATTTTGGCCTTGTAGGTGCTAGTGAAACCTATTGTTTGTTATGTTAGTCCATACAATGGACACATTGCCACCTTAGTCTTTATACCTTGGTTTATAACACCCATCACTATATTAAATCAAGGATTGTTCTCTAGATACCAACATAAAAAATCATTCCCTACCATCTATCCTAACTATCCTAATGCCATCCCACTCCCCATCTTAATTCCCCATCCCAACCTAAATAACATATTCACCACATCTCAACCTCTAGGAATATACTATAGTGGAAAGAAACTTGCATCATCACCAAATGAAAATTCAATATGATTTAATTTGATTTATCATTCACTCACCCCTAACATACAATGATACTTATGCTATAATGAGTACTATCAATTTAAATGTTTAAAAATGGTTGCTTTATGGTTTAGGACATAGAAAAACACTTTTCTACTACAATCATTCAAGGAAAACTCTAGAGATCTCAATCTAAGGTATGCAAAGGAGAAAGAGATCTTGCAATAGGGTTGTCCTAAGGTCTGATTAGAAACTAAAGAGGGGTTCAAAACCAAGCTAGGGCTTGGAAAGATCAATGAAATGCAATTCCTAATGCCAAAACCTAATGTGATGCAAGATTTCACTAAATGACCTAGAAAATATGTAAATCAAAATAGAAAGCTGAGAAATAAGAAGTGTACACTTGGAAACTTGAAGAGGGTTGGATGAAGACTTGGAATGAAGAAAAAAATGAAATTAATTCCTACTAGGACTCATATTCTAGTCTAGGATAATTATTCCCTAATTAGGATTTTTGGGCAGAAACAAAAATCTAGCAAAGATATGACTGTTACTCCTAAAATATACAAATTTCCCTATACAAGGACTCATGCACTAGAAGTTGTGTACTAGTCTAGTTAGGGTTTTATGGAAATTCAAAGTTTGATTCTACTCTTCAATGTCTGCATTGTCCTTTCCACTTGATTTCCAGATCTGAATCTCTGATTTGTAGCCTATAGATATATTTCAAACATCTCCAATGCTAGGTGACAACTTTAACAACTTTGAACACTTGAAAAATTTCTCCAAACTTGCTCTTCAATGTGTCTTCAACCTAGATCTACAAATCACACAATAAAGAGAGGGGAAAATGTTGTTTTGCTAGTGGAAAGGGGTTTTCCTTGGTCAAACCTTGTTTTGGTAATAAAACCTTGAAATGAAATGAAATAGGAAAGGAGAATGATGAATGAACAAAATATAATGTTGCAAATCACCAAACCCTAGCAATAAAGTGCTACAAAAATGTATGAGATGGCTCCAATGGATATAAATCTTGACTCTTGCTTGAATGTGATAGATCTTGAATTGAATACTAGCTTGAATCATGAAACCCTACATCACAATTGTTAGCTGAAAAAAAAACATGATGCATGATGACTTTGACAAGATACTTGATGCTTGAAAAATGCTCTAAAATACTTGATAATCAACTCTTGAATGCTTCCTTGATAAAAAATTTGATATAATTCATGAATACTTGAAAGCTTAGGATGATCTCATGAATGCTTTGGTGAAAATGAGTGAAATAACTTTGTATTTTTACTTGTTTATGCCAAATTTCCTAAAATTACAACACTACAAGGTGACATCAGATCTAGCTGATTTAGATGTATAAGATGTTTCTCTCTATTAGATGGAAATTTTCTACTCATATAACTAATGTTAATACTCAACCTCCTATCTTGCCTCTACAAATAAATTTTTAAATCTAGCCATATTTACTTCCATGGGATCCAATATTTGAATAGATAATGTATCCATCTCTACTCTCAATTAGGCCTCCCTTCTACCTCTTCTACCTTCCTATCCTTGATCTTGGGTTGCATACCTTTCCTTTCATGTTGTATCTAAATTTTCTTGAAGTTTATCTCCCTTGGTTGTCTACATGTCTATCTCCCCCTATAATATTTCCCTATCTATTTGTGGTGTACCTCTCTCCACTAATACCATTCAAAAACTATTCCTCTATCATATATCATGATCTTGTTCATATTAGGCCTTACCTCTCTCCCTATACCATGAATCAAACTTAGATAAAATTTTCCCTAGCCACATCTACAACTCCCCATTTTCCTCTCCCTCCGCCTCCCCATCTCTCACCTTGAATCCTAATGGACCTACCCCATTTCCACCACCTCCCCTACACCACTTTCACTAACTCTAATTATTTCTCCTCCATCACTAGGAATTGTTAACCTCATTAGATAATGAGTCACCTATCACTTTGTATAATCAAAATTCATCCAAGTACATTGGCACATTTGGTCACAACACCCACTACATTAAATAAATTTTTAATTAGCCTACTTAATCCTAAAAACCATTTTTAGGCATCCCCCATGGTTTTATCTCCTAAACCACTTATACAAAAAGACCTCCCTTGGTGGCTTACCTTATGGTAAGACAAACTAAATTAGTACCCTATAGGGTAGATATAGCTCCACCACATGAGATTTTTTTATTATCATGCTTCATTTTTTATACACATAATCTACTTGTTCATCATTTGTCAATCACCTCTCACATACCCACCATAGCCTCCACTTTATTTGTTTGATCTCATCAATCACTCACCTCCAATATGACAAGTCTCTTATCCACAAATATCTCATAAATCCCTCAATATAAATACACATATGCTTATCATTGTACATTGTACTATTTTCCTCACTACCACTAGTTGTAGCATAACTTCTAGGCCCATAAATGTAATATTATAAAATTATAGCACAAGATCATGGCATCCCTACATACCACCATGTACATATCTCAGTATAGCAGGAAAATACCTAACCCTCTAATATCATCTCCTCCATCATCTTTACCTATCCAATAAAAAGCCTCATGACCTATTATTACAAAACAATATGCCACTAACAAGACCTTAAAAAAAAAGATAAAATACCCCAAAAATCCCATACCTATTTTCAAGTCCATCTCTACACCTATTAGTGTCATGCTTGTTGTTGTAAATAGCTACTATAAATATATCTTTGAATCATCCAATCGATACTCCACCATCTATTAGTAGATGGGAATTTATAATATCCTTCATAGATCCTTTAATAGATCACTATCATCTCTCCCATTATTTGGAAGAAAAAACTATTGTAACTTTCTAATCTCTCCACTAGGCCTATTATTAGAGCCCTATGTGGTTGGATCTCTAGTATATATGCTACTTCATACAACCCCATAGCCTGGAAAAAAGTCATAATCCATCTCAATTAGAAATGAACTTAGCCTTGTAAGTTTTTCTCACCTCTCTAATGATTGGAGAGGTGGAAACAATTCTCACATTAAGACTTCCAAACCACTTTATTAGATCCTTTCTAAAGGAAAATTCTATCTTATTCTACCTTATCTATAGAAGTTCCACTTTATCAACACAAGCATTAAACTATGCAAGCATCACTTTGTTAGTGCAAGTACTAAACCACACAAGAGTTTCTTTTTCAATTCAACACTAATCTAGGAAAGCACCACCATAACAATGTAAGAACTAAAAGGTGTGTGTGAATCTTTTTCACCATATGCAAATATTATGTTATAAAGCACTATTATATTTGCAAACACTATTCTACCTATGCAAACACTAATTAACTAGCAAAAGAACTAATCATACTCACACAAGTATTGATTCATGATCCTACCACTTTGTTTTACCACCTTTAGCCCATATTTATTACACTATAAACTAGCCTAGTGGTTTAGTTTTTTAGGCATGTCAATGCTCCTACCTTTAGTCATCACTTCTACTACTTCACTCACTCTACTTGGTGGGTGTAGCATGGGATATTGGCTATCTCTTAGCTCTTCTATGTATTTTAAGCTCTAATATCCTAAGATCTTGGGGTACAAATAAACCATTCTAACCCTCCTAGGCCTATTTGTAGGCCTTTTAAGCCTTAATTTAGTGGCCCTAGCCTTAAAATTTAACCTCCTTTTATTCTTTTCTCTACCATTTATCCATCCTTTATCCATTGTTCTTCTATTTATCATCACTTTTCACCAACTCTAATTCAATTTTCAGCTTCATTTCTTCAATTCAAGAGCTTACTCATATGATTTTTTTTCGATTGATCCCTTGAGGGACATCATTCTATTACTTTTTCTTCACCATTTCTTCTAATAGACGAGGGTATATTGTTAGGTTTTATTGACATGATACCATTTCTGTTAGTCACATAATCATATCATAGAGCAGAAAATAAAAACACCCTAAAACTCATATCAAAACTTGAATCAACTTTTTTTAATAATTAAATAATTGAATAAATATTTAATTAATTATCCTCACAATCCACCACTTTTCTATATTTCCATAACTAATTAAATAATCACTTATATTTAATTGTCCCCATTCTTGTAATAAATTAAATAACTCATCATTTAATCAATTTCTCTTCTACTTCTTCTCTAAGTTTAATTAATTGAATAAAATTAATTAAAGTCTTAGTCTCCCTAATTCCTCCCACCTTGATTAATTAATTAATGAATTCTCATTAGCCGCATCTAATGTTTCATCTATTTTTAAATCTCCAAAATTTCAAACTTACCATCATTTGACAAGTGTCCTACCAACCCACTTTTATTCTCCCACATTTGAAGCATGCCACTGCAAAATAGTCCCTTTCTCATGCATGTGTGAGCATTCAAACATATAACCTTGAAATCCTCCCAAGACTCCACCTTATCCTTGTCTTATGTAGCCTTCACCCACTACCTTACTCACAAAAGAGTGAGCATGATCTTGTCATATGTGTAGCCAACCTACCTCTTACACATGTCATAGTGCTCACACACATATGAGAACATCCACTCTTACACCCCATGGAAACTTGTCAATTCTTCTCTTCCCTCTTCTAGAACTTGTCACAAAACTACACTTTCAATCCATGTACTCATTCTCATGAAATCTCAATCCTTCATCAACTTTGCATCCTAGCCCTCCATTTTCTCCATAAAAATCTAAAAATAGGATGCCATTTCCTCCATTTATCTATATACAACATCCCTATGCCAGATTCATGTTGCCCTCTTGAGTGCCAATCATATCATTATAGTGTTATTATGTTGGTTTGTTGAGAAATTCACATTACTCCTTAGTAATAAAATGCACATCTTAGTGAGTAAATCAAGTGGATCATTGGGTGAATCTCTTTTTCTATTTTAATTGGAAGAGCAAGGTAAATAAGGTATAAGATTCCGTTTCCTTGCATTTGTGTCCTTATTTATTCTTTGATTTTCTCTTATCTTCAAAACTACATAATTTTTAGTCCTATTGATCTAATTTAGTTACTAGTAAACAATAATATGTAATTTTAATGGTAACAATTGCACACCCATGCCAATTCTTATTTGGTTTTATGCTCAAAATTTAGAGAATGGTACAATCCTATATGAAGTTAGGTTGACTCCTTAGCCTTTCTCTATGCACATTTATATATATTCCTGCATTCTAACCATACCTTATGTGTTCCTATGTATTTTTTATATTTTTTACATATATTCATTCCCTACATAGCCATTACTACTCAATTACCTTTGGTCAATCTTGTGGGTGTGAGAGTGATCTCATGTTTGTAGGTAGATACAAACTCTAAGTGGATGTTTTTTTATATACAAGTTTGTAGACAACAAAACATGTGGATGATATAACAAAAATAAATATAAAATTGTAGATATACCAATAATAACTAGCACTTGCACCCGAAAGGAGGTGCAATGATTACACCGATTATTTTTTATATTTGTGTCAGTCAAATTAAAATATATATTTTGAGTTATATGTTGCTTGAAACATATTCCAAAATTTTTGTTAGTTCATAATTTAACATTTAAATATTCTATTACACTATTAGAAATAAAATTAATTGAGTTAAATTTAAGTATGATTACTAAAATAATCTTATAATTTTTTTGCCCCTTTATTTATATATAGATAAACATTGAGAAATTAATGACATTGTACATTATACTTCATGTTATGTCTCAAAACTTAGACAATTTTACAATAATAAATAGATCATGTAGAACATGTTTAGTAAAAATTTATCTCTATGTGGCATTCTGATGATGGGTTTGTACATGGGGTTGGACATTAGGGCAGATCAAGTGCAATTTCCCTCGAGTGGGTGGGTGGAAGTGGAAGTGGAAGTGAAATTAGCTTACATGGTCAAATTATTGAAAGTTTTTCTCTTTAAGAACAATTATGAAGAGATAAATATCAAAATGGTAATAAGTTTTTGGAAAATAAAGGGATTTAGTTAGAGAGCATGTGTTTGTGCATGTTTTGCAATTCTACTTAGATGTTATTAGATTAAACAATTAATAATCAGTGCTAAATAATGAATGGAATATAGTTAGATAAATCTAGATTTTTTTGTAAAAGATTAATTATTAAATGTAAATGAAGAAAGAATGTTGGTATCAAATTAACAAAAAAACATTGCAAATGGAAATAGAATGCTTCCATTTAGTTGAAAAATCAATATATATCTAAATTTTACATGATAAGTGAGATGTTGAAGGCTTTTTCCATTAAATGGATAGCTGGTTTACCATTAAACAAATTACAATTCCTTAAAAACTCCCTAAAAATATTTTACCAATCTACCTTCTCTTTGTTTTAGATTTTTCATATTATTAGTCACAAAATTAAAAATAAAATCATAGTCATTTTCTTTAATATAGTGGGGAACATAAATAAATGATAGCTCTCTTTTCTTAGGAGAAGGTTTGTTGCCTTCAACATAAAGTAACACTTTTGAGAATATTAGATGGAATGTTTAAAAGAAAGACAATTTATTTAGAATAAATATATGAATGTTATTTTTTTGTATTTTCTAATAAATTAGAATTTGAGATGATATTCCAATTTAACAAAGATCCATTAGGGTAAGTGCACAAAGTTGAGTCCACGAAACGTGGAAGTTTTTTCCTTAGCCAAAAAAATGAAATCGACATTGCAAAAACGAGATCCCAATTTTTATAAACGGGATTCCAATTTTTAAAAATTGAGACCTTGTTTAGCTTCAGGATCCCTAGCCTAAATGCAATATGGGATCCCACTTTTAAAAAATTGGGATCCTGTTTGTTAAAGGGTCCTAAACCAACAGACAGGGAACGACATCCTGATTAGTATGAAACGAGATCTCGATTTATAAAAATCGGGATCCTGTTTCCTAATGGTATTTATTTTTTAAAAAACAAACAAACTGCATTTTACCTATGCACAGGATCTTGAGTTTGAGTGACAATGATCTCCACAAATAGTCTCCAAGTACCCATCCACCCCCATTTTTGTGCATTTTTGCATTTTTTATTGAAATTGTCAATAGAATAACTGATTTTAGCATGTTTTTTTAAATTTATTTCATGTTTTAAGCATTTTATTTCTTGTTATAGTAGAAATGAGGAATTGTAGAAATAGATGAAAAAATGCAATGAAACTTGAAGATTTCTCAATGGAAATGAAAAAATGAACTTTGAATTGTATGTTAGAAACATAATTTAGCTTTTGAAACCTAAATTGTTTGATCAAACCAAAAAAAATTGTATTTGAAAACCTTAATTGAAATGAAACTAAAAAAATTGCATTTCAAAACCCTAGAAATTGAAATGAAATAAAAAAAATTGCATTTAGAAACCCTAATCAAGCTTTTGAAACCCTCAATTCAAATCAAACAAAAAAAATTGAATTTGGAAACCCTAGTTTGAAATGGAACAAAAAAATTGCATTTAAAACCCTAATTGCTTAGAAATTGAAACGCTAAATTGAATTAAAACAACTTTTTTGCTAAAACCCTAAATTGAAATCGAACAAATCATTTTGATTTTGAAAACCCTAATTTTGAGCTCAAGAAAATACATTTGCATTGCTTAAATGTTTTAAATTTCATTTGCATTGTATGGAGAAAACGATATGTTAAACTTTAGTTTCAATGTTAAATTATAATTAGATTAGAAAATAATATGTTAAAGAATAGCTACAATTCATAAATTTTATCAATGTTTGTTTACAAATTTAGTTAGCAAATTCGTAAATCCAAGTGTAAAATTGATTTCCAATTGTCACTTAATTAGATAGTATTCAATATTCATTTCTATTTTATGTTTTGATCTCTCTTACTCATGCCTTGTTTCTATTTCTTGTTGTCAATTACTTGTTAATTAAGTTTCTAGTTTAGTCTAAAATCTCAATTTTTGCACTAGTTACCTAGACACTAAAAGAATCTAAATATTTTTCTTTTCTTTCTTTTTGGTTCTTTTAATTCCAAACAATCGAAAATAAAATACTTGATTCAACATTAACTAATTTTAGATTATACATTTTATATCATAAAATTCATTTAAGTGGGAAATATTAATTAAAAAAATGTTAAATAAAATAATCCTATATTCAATTTTAAAAATATCTAGTTAAAATATACATCAAACTCAATCTTAATAATACATAATTATGTGTTTCTATTACGCAAATAGTCAATCTATTTATAAAATAAAAAATATTCATAAACTAGGCACTAACTTGCAAGTCCATTATTCCAAGGGCCACCCAAACTTCACCCTAAGTTTTCTAAACCCTAAACCCTGAACTCTAAAATCTAAACCCTTGACACTAAAGAATTCATTTTGTCCTAGAACCTTAAAATGAAATTTGGTTGCCTTAGGCAACTCCACCAAATTTTATTCCCTTAAGCCATGTAATTTTGTCATAGGACCTTACTACAAAGATCCCCTTAAGCCATCCTATTACCCTACACCCTAAACTATAAACTCTAAACCCTAAACCCTAAAGACACTATTTTTTTCCTAGGCCCTTAATTAAATTTGGTTACCTTGGGCAACATCACAAATTTTTGTTCGCTTGAGGCATGTCATTTTGTCCTAGGACCTCACTAGACATAGATACCCTTTCTTGCCATCCTATCACCCTAAATCATAAATCAATGTCTTAAGGGGTCCTAATATGCCATTTCTTAAGGGGATCAAAGAAGTTCTCAAAATTTGGTGAAGTTTCCCAAGGCAACCATATTTAACAATAATAAGATCATGCAAGATTATAATAAGAATGAGATTTCATGATCTAGGTTGGTTAGTTGAAACAAGAGCTATCACAATCAACTGTTCCAGAAGAAAATGTTCTTCACTAACTTGCAAGTTCATTATATTCCAAGGGCAACCCAAAATTTACCCTAAGTTCCGTAAACCCTAAACCCTGAACTCTAAAATCTAAACCCTAAACACTATTTAAAGGATTCATTTTGTCCTAGGACCTTAAAATGAAATTTGGTTGCCTTAGGAAACTCCACCAAATTTTATTCCCTTAAGCCATTTCATTTTGTTGTAGCATCTTACTACATAGATCCCCTTAAGCTATCCTATTACCTTAAACCCTAAACTCTAAACTCTAAACCGTAAACCCTAAAGCCATAATTTTTTCTTAGGCTCTTAATGAAATTTGGTTGCCTTGGGAAACTTCACCAAATTTTATTCAATTGAGCCATGTCATTTTGTCCTAGGACCTCACTAGACATAGATCCCCTTAAGCCATCCTATCACCCTAAACCATAAATCAATTTCTTAAGGGGTCCTAATATGACATTTCTTAAGGGGATCAAATAAGCTCTCAAAATTTTGTGAAGTTTCCCAAGGAAACAAAATTTAACAATAATAAGATTGTGCAAGATTATAATATGAATGAGATTTCATGATCTAGGTTGGTCGGTTGAAACAAGAGCTATCTCAATCAGCTATTCCACAAGAAAATTTTCTTCACTAACTTGCAAGTTCATTATATTCCAAGGGCCACCCAAACTTCACCCTAAGTTCCGTAAACCCTAAACCCTGAACTCTAAAATCTAAACCCTAAACACTAAAGCATTCATTTTTTCCTAGGACCTTAAAATTAAATTTGGTTGCCTTAGGAAACTCCACCAAATTTTATTCGCTTAAGCCATTTCATTTTGTCATAGCATCTTACTACATAGATCCCCTTAAGCTATCTTATTACCCTAAACCCTAAACTCTAAACTCTAAACCGTAAACCCTTAAGCCATCATTTTTTCTTAGGCTCTTAATGAAATTTGGTTGCCTTGGGAAACTTCACCAAATTTTATTTAGTTGAGCCATGCGATTTTGTCCTAAGACCTCACTAGACATAGATCCCCTTAATCCATCCTATCACCTTAAACCGTAAATCGATTTCTTAAGGGGTCCTAATATGAAATTTCTTAAGGGGATCAAATAAGCTCTCAAAATTTGGTGAAGTTGCCCAAGGAAACAAAATTTAACAATAATGAGATCATGCAAGATTATAATATGAATGAGATAAATCATGATCTAGGTTGATTGATTTACGATTTAGGGTGATAGGATGGTTTAAGGGGATTTATGTCTACTAATTTCCTAAGACACAATGACATGGCTCAAGTGAATATAATTTGGTGAAGTTGCCTTGGACCTTAATGAAATTTGGTTGCCTTGGGCATCTTCACCAAATTTTATTCACTTAAAAGCCATGTAATTTTGTACTAGGACCTTACTACATAGATCCCCTTAAGGTATCCTATTACCCTAAAACCTAAATCCTAAAATCTAAATCGTAAACCCTATATAGCATTCATAAATTATCCTATATTAATAGTTAATTGTATTTTCATTCAAGTAACATGCCTTAGACATAAATGACGCTTGCATATTTTATCATTTGTATTCAATTAGGCCATTTGTATTCAATGGTTTTAGGGTATTTCCTAAACATGTATCTTACATTTTTAAATTACAAATCTA
>VDFB02286546.1:0-13848 GCA_007258455.2 Sequoia sempervirens
CATACCCTACAAATACCCATATTATTGCCACTTTTTGGCCCATCATGATCCTACACATACCCAGCTACTCAAATGTGATATCAATGAAGAACTCCTTAAGGATTTCTACTAGTTTCTTATAGGGATTCAACTTGTCGTCCTTTGTTTGATACTCATTATTGACCTAGTTGATTATGAGTTATGAATCCCCATAGACCTTAAGTGCCATTATCTACCATTGTACTACAATTTTTAGCCCTATGACAAGGGCCTCATACACTACAATGTTATTTGTGCAAGGTAATGACAGCTTGTATGATTTTGGTATACAATCCCCTTGTGGGGTGATGAAGAAGATTCCTGCTCCCGGCCCATATTGTGTGTAGGATCCATCAAAGTACATTTTCTAGTGATCTACTACACTTAGGTTGAAGATTGATTCATTGCCGAATTTTGATACAAATGGATTCTCTGAGTATATCAGTGCATCTTCCAATTGATTTGTAATTGTGTTTCCTTTGATGGCCTTGCATTCCACATACTCAATGTCATGCTCTGTCAAAATCATAACCCACTTAGCTATCCTCCCTGTAAGTGTTACTTTAGACAATAGGTATTTAAGGGGGTCTATCTTTGCAATGAGCTTGATTTGATGTGCTAGCATGTAATGTCAGAATTTTTGTGTTGCAAACACGACTACTAGACAAGAATTCTCAATGGATGTATAGTTCATCTCATGTCCCACTATAGTTCTGTTGATGTAGTAGATGGCTCTCTCTTTCCCATTTTCATCATGATGTGCTAAGAGAGCGCCGAGATCTACCACTATTACTGATATGTATAAGATCAAGGGTTTTCCTAGAATTGGTGGCATGAGGACTAGTGGTGTGAGTAAGTACTCTTTGATCTTGTTGAAGGTCTGATCACACTTCTCATCCCACTTGTATGCTACCCCCTTGTGAAGTAGATGAGAGTAAGGGACAATCTTGTCTGCTACTTATGCTATGAATCAGAAAATGGACTAGAGTCTTCCTTGTAGGCCTCTTAGTTGTTTCAATGTTTTCGGTACCTCCATTTTGAGGACTGTGTTGACCTTAGCAAGATCTATCTCAATTCCTCTCATAGATACGATATACCCGAGGAGCTTTCCTGACTGTACCCCGAAGACACACTTCTTTGGGTTGAGTCTGACCTTGTATTCCTCTAACCTATCAAAGATGGAGCCCAATGCGGCTATGTGATCTCATCTTTTCTTGGATTTAGCCAATATTTCATCCACACAATATTCCACAGTTTTATGGATCATATATGAAAGATCAGTGTCATGGCCCTCTGATAGGTTGCTCCTAATTTTTTCAATCCAAACGGCATCATATTCCAGCAATATGTCCCCCATGGGCAAGTGAAATCCATTTTGTGTTAGTCATATTTTTCTATCATGATTTGGTTGTAGCCTGAGAGTCTATCCATTAATGATAACATCTCACATGTGTCTTACTGGCATATCCATAATCATGTCAATGTTTGGCAGTGGAAAGTCATCCTTGGGACATGCTTTGTTAAGGTCTCTGAAATCTGTATAGATGTGGATGCCCCCAGTGGGATTTGAAATAGGTACAAGGTTTGAGACCCACTATAGATAATCGATCAGTCGTATGAACCCTGCATCTAGGAGCTTCTATAATTCCATTTTGACCAACAATTCTATCTGAAGATACATTTTCCTTAGCTTTTTTCTTACATGCTTTTCTTGAGGATATAGAGCTAGGTGATGAACCATAACCTCTAGATCAAGTCCAGGCATGTCGGCATAGGTCCACACAAATTTTATTTGTCTTTCTTTCAAGAACACAACTAGAAGTTCTTGTTCTTCTATGAAAAGTGACTCTGCATAGAATGTTATATGTGTGGTAGTTCATCTGTTCCCAAGTTGACTGGGTTGCACTTCTCTGCTAGGACCACTAATTTCTCCTGATGAATTGCACTGAGAGGAAGATTGAATCCTTCATCCTCCAACACCTCAAAGAGGTTTTCACTGTTGGATACATCCTTTATTTTTACTATTTTTAGACCATCATAGAGTGTCGCAGTGTGGTTTTCACTCAAAGACCTAGAGATGACTCTCATATTTTCACTTTTGTGACTGAAGGATTCAATCATTTCCCCATAATAAGCATGTATGTCCAGTATGATGTCGAACTCAGCCTTGTAGTCTCCATATGATATTGTATCTCGTAATCCCATGAATTCTGAGAGAGCCTCATCATTTTTTAATGTGTCCAAAATTGGTGGTCCTCGTTGGTTGTAATCGATGAGTTGAGGATAGACTAGGTTTAAATTTCATGGGTTTGATGGTCTAACTCAAAAGAAAATGTACTAATCATGACCAGGGAGGAATCTTCGAAAAGCATAGGATAGTTAGTTATGGGATCCTCATCACTACTACACAAATTAGTTATGTCAAAGGTAAAATTGTCCATGACTCGACCTGTGGATATTGGTAATTAAAGGGCAGATGTCGATAGCTGAGAGGAAGTTTTGACCTTCTTAGCCAAGGCCAATTTTTCAAGTATGGTCACCTTTAGAGGGGTACATCTGAGGCCAAGATTTCTTATACACTTCTCAGCGACAAGGGGTTAAAACAGGCCGTTGTCATTTTCCTTGAGTTTCATGTTTCTTTCATAGCCCATACCGAGCATCATTTGTAGTCCTTTGTTTCTCTCATCCATTAGAAGATCAAGCACGGGCCTTTCATCCTGATATAGGAGACTGGATATGTCTCTTTCATCCACTATTTCTTGACTTAGATCCCCCTAACTTCTAAATATAGAGGGGTCTGCTTTGAAGGTATGGGATGATGTTTTAGCTAGTTGGGGTTGCCCATGAGTCCTAGGAGATTTAGGTAACTCCCCTATGAGAAAAGCACTTTTCTTCATTATATAATCCCCACACCCATTATCTTGGATAATGACCTTGATTTCAGATATATCAGGAATGGCGAGTGTCTTTGTCTCAGAAGTGGAGGCTAATGTAGCTGCCCAATCTACATATGGAGTTGTAGGGCCTTCATCATTCTTTTGGACTTGGGGGATTTTATAGTATTTTGCTTCCAGATTCTTGCAGTATGCAAAGGGCTTAGCATCACCATGAATCATGAACTCTTTATTTTGATATGGGAATTTGATGCACTGATGAAAAGTTGATGTGACTACTTGCATCCCATGTGGATCCATGGGCACCCCAAGAGGATGTTATAAGGTAAATCAAGGTCAAGTACCTGACATGTGGTTTCCATAATGGCTAGCCCTACTTGAATAGAGAGTTGGATAGTGCCTTGAGACACTCTTTCTTGATCATCATATGCTCTGATTGTGATGCCCTTACCCTTTTCAATGGCATCCTTTGAGAATCCCAGATTCTTTATTAATTTTAGGGAATCTATATTTAGACCCGTGCTCCCATCCACCAAGACCCCTTTGACTTTGTTTCTATGAACCAGAACTTCAAGGTGCAGTTCGTGGTTGTGAGATGGTTGGGAGGGGAAATCCTGATTAGAGAATGTTAGGAGACTTGGATTGGTGATATTTCCAACCATAGCTTGGAATTGGTCAATGTCTAGATCCGTGGAGATGGTGGATGAAGCTAATGCTTTCTCTAGGATTTTTCTATGTGTTGGCGATATCTTTAGCAACTCCATGATGGAGAAATGAGCAGGGATTCTTTTCAACTGGTCTAGGACATTGTAGCCATTAGGAATGGATTTCAGATTGGAGGTGGATGCCCTAGGTGGTTGTGATGGTCCAGCAATGGTGACTTTACCACTGTGTGTTGTGACTCCACAATCATCTTTGGCTCCCTTGATATTTATAACGGTGACCATATCATCTATGGATGTGAAAACATGATCATACACATGGTTCACATTGGCATACTTGGTATTTTCATGGTTGTTCCCCTGGTTATGATCCGACATTGAATTTTTGTATATTTTTAGGTCTTGATTTCTAGCTAGTTGTTTAACGTTTATGACCTTGTCATTGATGAGGTCTTGGATCATATTTTTTAACCTCATATAGTTGGTTGTTGTGTGCCCCTTAATTTTGTGAAAATCACAAAGGTGGTTGTCATTGTACCTTAGTGGTTTCACTTGGGGTTCTTGATAGTTCTCATAGGTGGGAATTTTGATGAGATTTTCATTTATCAGTTTCTTCATGACTGATTCAATTAGTTCCCCAAGGGCTATGTACTTTCGCTTGTGGGGGATTTTTCTTTCGTGGGGGTGGTCCCCCTTGATTTTTCAGATTGTTGATTTTATTATTTGGTGATTTTTGTGATACCACATTAGCTTGTGTATTGTTTCAATTGTTGCCTTGCAGTTTTTGGTATGTCTGGGTGTTTTGTTTTGGAGCACTAATTATGACCTTGGCATCCACCACACCATCATTAGTGACATTCTTGTTTTTTGGTGCAAGGTTTCTCATTACAATTGGTGGAAGGGAAGTTGTCTTGATGTTCTAGATATGTGGGTGTCCCCCCTTGTGCAATAAGGCCTCGTTCGATGTTGAGCATCTTGGGGATCAAATGGTCATATGTGGTGATACATTGCATCTTAAGATGGAATGCTAAGGTTTTCTAAAGATTGGCAATGATGGTGCAAATTTTTTGTTCTTCCAGCATGGCCCATTTGCTCCTATTGGCCTTGGATCGCCACTGCTACAAGAAGGAAGTGAATGATTCCCCCTTAGCTTGTTAAAGAGATGATAGTTCCTCTAGACTGACATCCATACCTATATTGAATGCGTAGTTTCTTATGAACGCATCTATAATCTCTTGGAACATTTTGATTCTAGGAGGAAGGTGAGAGAACCACTCCTTCATACAACACCAGCCAAACTTTCAGGAAATAGCCGCATCAGATATGTATCATCATATGTGACCTCCATGCAATGTACTTGGAATTCATTGATGTGATCTTCAGGGTTTCTTGTCCCACTTTATTTATCAAATTTTGGGATTTCAAACCCCTTTGGGAATGGTACCATTGCAAGGCTCCTATCAAAGGGATAAGGACATAATTTTTTGGGTGTCTTTGTGGTTTTTCTTGACTGAAGATCAAGCACTTGCTGCAAGAGAAATTTAATTTGTGTTGTCATGTTGTCTTAAGGATAAGGAGGTGGAGTGAATGTGTTTTGAAGTTGTTGGGGTGTTTGAGTGATGGGTGGAGTGTTGGGTATGTTAGTGGGAGATTATTGCAAGCTTTGTTGCATGATCAATGCTTATTTGATATACCCGCCACGAGTTGCTCAAATAACTTGTTGCTGGTCTTGGTTATTGTTGTGCTAACAACATGTGCTGTTGGTCTTGCTGTTGACCAGCCATCAAGCCGCTTATGGTTAGCGCGTACTTTCCCCTTGTGCTTGTTGAGCTTGATACTGAGCTTTAGCTTGGCGGGCAACTTGTGCAACCTAGGAAACCTATGCAGCTTGTGTGGCTTGTGTAGCTTGAGCTGCTTGTGTTGCTTGCAGAGCTTGGGTAGCTTGGGTGACTTGTTGTTGCAACAAAGCTTGAGCTTGGGCAGCTTGTGCTTGTTGTGCTTGGTGTGTAGCTTGAGTTGTTTGCGCTTGTTGAGCAGCTTGTTGTGTAGCTTGTGTGTTTTGTGCCTGGAACTACTAAAGTTCCTTTTGATAGGCTTGTTAAGCTGCTTGCAACCTGATGCTATATTGGTTAACCACATTTTTTCTTGGTAGCGATGGTGGTGGCAGATTCATAATGGTGTTTGTTGTTGTGATGAGAGGTGTTTTCATATTGATAGTGGGGATTTGTGTGGTGGATGGTGCAATTGATATGCTTGGTCCCTGAGAGACCACATTTACAGATGGTGTAGTGATTGTTTGTGTTGCTTGGATCATTTTCATCTATTGTTGTGATATCGATGGAAAGATCAGAGGATTTGGTATGATGTTTTGATTGATGAAAAGGGGTTGTTCAAATTTTGTTGATTTAGTGGTGGTAAAGGAGCCCTAAACCAAGGGGCAGTGTGGATGTTAATGGAAAAGGTGGAAGTGGTGGAAAAATGGGTGGTTTGTTCCCTTGTGGAAATGATGGTGATGGGTCAAAAATTCCCCCTGGTCCAAATATCCTCGCTTCTCCTTGCGAAGTCATAGGGAGAGAGGTTTGTGTATTGAGAGGATATGTCGATGTTGCATGAAAAGATGATGGATCATTGGGGTCATGAAAGGTGAGCAGATTGTATGGGTGTAGTGGAATCAATGGGATGGATTGACCCAAGATGGTGTTTGCGTCCAAATCTTGGTTGTTCACAATGGGGTTTCTTTGAATAGATTGAAGGAATGAGCTTCCCTTGTTGACAATTGGTTGAGTTAGAGCAATGGATGTTGTGATTTGGGGGATGGTTTGAATGATGCTTTAAAATGGATGTTTGGATGATATTGGGGGCATAATCCCAAGAGGCCTCTCCATAATAGTGCTTAAATCATAATTGAAAGGGAGTTTAGCCCCATCTTTTACCAATTCAAGCATGTATTAGGAGGGATTGAGCCTCATCATGGTATTGACAATTCTGTGAGTTTTGGGATTTTGTACCATTTCAATAATTTCATCTTGTATCATCCCTAAGACATTGTTGGTGATGTCCTCTACTTGACCTTCCTCTTGAGAATCTTGTGGAAGTGGAGGAAGATTGAGTGTGGGATTGATTTTAGGAGTAGTTTGACTTAAGTCACTCAAAGTGGATGTTTCCTTGTTTGTTTCCATGTTCTTCTTGTGTTGAGATCTTGTTTGAAACATAAAATAGGGATCAATTTTCAAGAATGTAAGACATAAACCTCTAATTCCTTGGATTGATCTAATCTTTAGGTACAAAAAAGAAAGTCTAAGAAATTTAAGGATCAAAGGGATGGTGATGAGATAATGAAAGATGGATGATTGGTGAATGATTGGAACTCTTAGGAAACCTTGAAGAGGATACTAAACTTTAGGACTTTTGGTTTGAAGCTTGATTTGATTTTGATTTTGATTGGATTTTGGTTTGGGTAATGAACTCATAAACTCTGACAAGTTGGATGTTGTCCTAGCATAAACTTGTCCACAAGATGATAATTTAAGTAAGTGTGTAAAGAAGGATTCATCTACACACACCTAGTCAAACAAGATGATTTGGATTTTGATTTCAAAGGATTTTCCCAAAGTTTAGAATAAAGGATTTTTTCAAGATTTCCATGAGTTGTTTGTGAGGTGACTTTTTATTTGATGTTTGAAGTATGGATGAGAATGTTTTGATTTTGATCCTAAGAGATTTAGAGAGACTTTTGCTTACTAGACCAAGGTGTTGAATAACATGCTAATACTTCCTATGTGAGATATTCAAACCTTTGAAAGAGACTTGGATTTTGACAATAGTAAAATGAACACAAATTTGGATTTTTCGTTGATGCACGTTTATAAAAGTTCAAGGCCAATCTTTCTCTAAATTCGTAAAGCATAGACAAACATTTCTTGTGAGCTTTTTGACTAAGACCTTTGGACTTTGGTTTTTGGATTTTGATCTTTCATAAAATAATTTGAAAGAGCACATGTGTGGGGTCCAATTGTTTCTTATCTTTGCTTAATGAGTTCCCTTTTACAACAAAAATTTCTTGATTAGGTTTTCAAACTATATGTCTAATGTCCTAATTTCTTCTCATCCCACAAAGTCCTTTATGTGGAAATCAAGGAAATTAAGGAAAAAGTTACCTATTGTTGATTTTAGTGAGAGAAAATTAAGATATAAATTGAAATGCTTAGAAGCCTCTAAGGATAGAATCCCTAGGGAAAGCAATAACACTCAAGAATTTTGTCGTTTGAAGGTATTTGCTTCCTCTAAAGAGTTTGAAATTTGATGATCATGGTTGAATGTTTGTTTTCCAATGTTTAAGATCCAAGCAAAGTGTTTTGATTCAAAGAATATGCATAACCCTATGGATAAGAGGCAATATTTGTTGAATTCCCAGCTGGATAAATCCAGTTGCGCTTATTCTTGGTAGATGATTAACTTGCTCCCCTCCATGAAACTCACTTTTATAGGTCAGCCAAGCTTTAGTACCCATGAAACTCCCATGGCATGCATCTCATCTCTACCAAGAACCATAAAAATGTGGGGAAGCTTCAAAGTTCCAACCTCTTGCACCAACAAATAGATATGGATTTGGGCCTCTAAACAAAAGGTTCTAGTATAGGCATTTTGTTCGTGGGGGATCATCCATACATCAAGAGACCATTGTTGCCCTTCTTGTGGGAACAATCCTCGTGATACTTAAACTTTCCTCAAGTACCCGTGCACTTATGTACTAGGTGGAAGCCGTTTGGCTTTAGGGTGTTCCCAGTTGGGTCGTTCCCTAGGGTGATTACTTTTTCCCACCAGGTAAGCCCTCTAAGGATAAACAAAAGCAAGCAAGTACATCCATAGTTCAATCAATCATTGTTTTAGAAACAAAGAGAGAACACACGTGATATACCTAACTCACACACAAACTTTGTTCAATTTTAAGAATCCAAATTGAAGTGTGGATGCAATCACTTATACAACTTAATATCACAAAAATCCTTTTGATTCTCAAGATCGTCGTGAGGTACGAGAGAAGTGCATACATCTTTTAAATGATATTACTTTGGATAAGATATTACAAAACATAAAAGACACATGTTCATTTTAATCCTTCAAAGCAAGAATTGGATTCTTTTTAAGCACCAAAAGGAAATGTGAGATTTGTTTGTTCAATTGTTAAGTCCAAAACAAAATCTAGTAAGTTGCCTAAGGTTCTTTTTAATCCCGTTGTTTTGTTCTTTTTAAGCCCAAACAAAATTTATTGAGTCCTAAAGCTTGAAGATGACAAAGTCCTTAGAAAAGGGATTATAATTTCTCCCCAAAGTGTTTAAAAACACTTGATACAATAGAAAGAAGATGTCATAGAGAAGTCTTTGTCTTTGTTTCCTCCCTTCACTTTTTATCAAGCCAACCTACAAAAACTAGTTAACACTTACAGAAACAGAAGCCAAAAACCAGTTAGGAGTCAAAAGCAATGAAAATGAAAAAGCACATGTTGAAATTAATTTGAAAACTATTTTTTTCCCAACTCCAGTGGTGCGGTCTATGATAGCAGTGTAGTTTGAAGGATTCAAAGCGGGTGCAAATACCATAGCGGTCACACCAATAAAGTAAAACTACCATGGAGGTCTCAATGACCGCATATGCGCCGCCATTTTAATTCAAAGGATGAGTTTTGGAGTTTGGATGACTAGTCGATGTGAGGATGACTTAAGGCGCAGCTGTTCAAATTCCAAACTCTCTGGAATGACTCAACGCCGCTAGCTTTGGAGCTCTGTTAGTGTCATGAGCATGGCAATCGCTTAGACCGGTAGTAGTGTAATTCGCTCTTCGCTGGTGTTTTTTTCCTCAAGTAGACACAAAAATCCTCAAAACCAAATTTCTCAAAAATGCAGCTAGGATTATTTAGGATCTCAATTCCTCCCTCTAGCACCAAAATGTGAGTGGTGACCCTAGACTCAGTGCAAAAAACACAAAGAAAAAAACATGTATTAATTAGCCCCAAAATGCAAGTTAGAAACAACATTCCCACAGAAATTCAATTGAAACATAAAAACAAGCAGCCACACATGAAAATTCACACAAAAAGCTATTTTCAAATCCTATTTAATGATCAAACTCTCAATCCCATGGGGGAATTGGTGCCATTTAATGTGGAAAAGGGTACTTTCCCAATTCATTGCAAGCTTGAGTGATAATTGATGAAGATAGATGCTCCTTGATGAGATTTGACCACAACCTAGCTATGAAACTTGATGAAAACTATGAAAATGGATGAACAATGGATGAACAAATTCAAAATATCGAGATAATGACTTTGCATAAAGTTTTGGATCCAAAATCCAAATGAGAGCCTCTTATTTATAGATGAGAGAGATGGAGGATGAGGCAAAATGGATGAATGTGGGACAAAATACCAACCAATGGCATAAAGCCATTTGTCAACATGTGAGTGGGCAAAGGTGGAGCACATTTTGGTCATTGTGTAATTAAATGCAATTAGGTGGAATTTCAAAATTGATGAAATGGCAAGTTGGAGGGAGAAGAAAATGATGTTAATGCCACTTGGATCAAGGCAAAGGACATGTAAGAAACTTAAATGCCTTGTTGGATGCACAAACCCTTTTGGAGGGATTTATGTAAGAATCTTAAATGCCTTGTTGGATGTACAAACCCTTTTGGAGGGATTTTTTGAATTTGAAGAATATTCCCTTTTTGATCTACCTTTTTGAAAGTAAATAGAGATTTAATAAATCAATTAAAATGATTTTCATGAGCAAGTTGCAAAAGCTAGAGGATTTCATTAATTAAGATAGAATTTAGTTGATTTGACACTCTGATTTAGATTTTAGGATTTAAATAAATCAAGAATGAGAATAAAATGATTTAGACCTAATTAAATAAGGTTTTGATTTATTTAATTAAAGAGGGTGGTGTTAGTTTTAAATCAAATAAAGATAAATTTATTTAATTTAAATGAAATGACCTTAGAGATTAATTAAATAAAATTGATTTATTTAATTAAAGAGATGGCATGTGATGAATTTAATCAAATAAAGATTATTTAATTAAATGATTAGCAAAGGAGATGATTCAAGATGAACTAGTGTTAGTAAAATCAGGATTAGGTGTATAAGATCAATCACTATATTTTTCATGTCTACAATAATATCTAATTGTTGTTCAACAACTTTCTTGACCTCTATATCATCTACAGATTTTTTAAACGTCTTTGACTCATTGAATATGGCATCTTTGCTTCTAATGACTTTGTGTTTATCTAGAGCCCATAATCATAACCAAACTCACAATCCACATAGCCTAGAAAAATATGCTTCATGTCCATTTGTCATCTAGCTTACTTCTATGTTCTTTGGGAATATGCACAAATGCTTCACATCCAATGATTTTTAGGTGAGAGTAATCTACCTCTTTACCAATCCAAACATCTTCAAGAATTCCACCATCTAAGGCTGTAGTAGGGGATCGATTAATGAGGTAGTAAGTTGTCCTTAATGCTTCTACCCAAAAATGTTTTTTCAATATAGAGTTTGACTTGACATACTCCTCACCTTCTCCATGATAGTGTGATTCATTCTTTCTACAATCCCATTTTGTTGAGGAGTAAGAGGTACAATTTTCTCATTCTTTATGTCAAACTTGTTACAATACTCTTTGAATGCATTGGAACAATATTCTCCACCATTGTCTATTCTCAAACACTTGAGCAATTTATTAGTCTCTCTTACAACAACAACATGAAACTTCTGAGATATCTTCAATACCTCTTCTTTTCTTTTCATGGGCTAGGCCCAAACCTTCCCTGTGATGATCACCTATGTAAAATGTGGAGCAAAGTAGGTGCCTCTTCCACTGACTGCATTGTTGATGAGGCCCAAATACATCAAAATGTATTAATTCTAAAAAAAATATTTTTTGTCCATGACCACTTCTAATAATACAAGGAGACTAGAAACTAATAATACAAGTGAATGTACATTTAATTGAACTAAAGGTAATATTCAAGTAAGTATAGGTGGTAATTTATATACATTAATAATGATTGCATGAAATTCTTGATAATAAAAAAAATTAAGCTAAAACTAGGTAGATTAAAGGTTAAACCCAACATTTATGATTTCATTTCCTTTGATGAATAATTTGAATTGATGTAAAATGATGAGTAGATAATTAATTATATAATATTTTATCAATTGAATTAAGGAAATAATCTTAGGGATATTAGTGAACTTGTTTTATTTTGATGATGTCCTAACCATGTGTATGTCAAATATATTAAATTTATTACAAATGTATAGCAAATAAGTGTCAATGGGGGCAAAGAGAGAGACATTGAAACCCTATTGAGATTCAAGATGAGGAAAATGTTTTAAAGGAAAAATCAATGAAAACACAAGCAAAATGCATTCAAAATAATTTAAACCTTCATTACCTTCAAATCTATGGATTGATCTAAAGTTTGTACCCAAGAACTTGAAGTTATTCTCTTAGTTGTTTTTTTGTGGATTGGTCTTATGATAATTCCATCATAATATGGATAGCATGAATTGTGAGTGTGAAAATGAGAAGGATAGGCTTCAATTTATATATTTTTTAATGGAGAAATAGAGGATTGATATCTTCTCATGAAATGAAGGGTTGAATTTTTTTGTAAGAGATGGAAAATGCCTAGAATTCTAACAAGTGTGACAAGATGGAGGCATGTGACCATGACATGTGGCTTGGGGAAGAGAGCAAGGTGTTCTCACACATGTGTCAGCACATATTGGGAAGAACAAGGAAATGAAACGTGGATGGAAAGGTGTTCTCACACATGTGTGACCACATCTTGGAAAGAACGAGAAAATGATAAGTGGAAACAAATGAGGATAGGTGTAAGATGAGTAGGCTTTGACCATATGACAAGTGGGGATAAATGAAAAGTGTAGGGTTGCTCTCATGGGGAAGAGGATGTGAAACATTTAGGAAGAAAAAGGAAATAAAAAGTGGATCACAAGGTGTCCTCACACATACATGTGAGCACATCTTGGGAAGAACAGGAAATTGATTAGTTGAAACAAATGAGGAGAGGTGCAAGATTTGTAGGCTTTGACCAAATGACACGTGAAGATAAATGGAAAGTGTAGGGTGGCTTTCATGGGAAAGATGATGTCACACATGTGTGAGCATCCTGTTCGAACACGTTTGACATTGCACCAAAAGATCAACCTATTAGTGCCCCATGCTAGAGGACAAAAAACCATGAGAGGTGATTCATCCAAAAATCTCCTCAAAGATCACCCTCGAGGGGATTCAAAACATGGCGACTAGCCCCTGGCCTACAATTTTTGGATAAATTTTGTTGCACTAAAAGATCGACTTGTTAATGCCTATGTGACATAGATTTTGAGAACCTAAATGCTTTCTCTTGCACTTCTAGGGTTTTTCACCTAAAAGGAGAGAGATCTAGACACAAAATGCTTATGTAACACTCAAATCAAGATGTATTCTATATGATATGATGTAAATCAACTTAAATAAATGAAATGGACTAATTGAAATGAACTAAAATGAATGCAAAAGTGTAGTTTAAGCTATGTTTGAAAACACATTGTGATATGCAAATAACTAGGTAAATGAAGAAATTATGTAGAACATCAGGTACAGGGGTAAATTTGAGTGCACTTGGATGAAATGTGAGCTTTCTAGAGTTTCTAGAATGCTAATGAAATTTACTGAGTTTTCACAGTGGGACTCATTCGCCCAAGGTGGTGAATCAATCCTCCTACTGATGAAAAATTGTCAAGAACTAATTTCTGACATTCAGGATCTGAAGTCTGACAAAATATAGATTTCTAGGTCTCAGGTGGGAGTCATTCACCAAGGGTAGTGAATCAATCCACTCCTGGATTTTTGGAAAATCAGACAACTCTACAAAACTAGATTTGGGAATGTCTAAATGTTGGGTTGCTGAAGTCAGTTTTGCAGGAAACATACAGAAAACACTCAACAAGCTTGAAATAATGATATGTTGACTTGAAGAACCTAATTGACTTGATTTCCACTTTTCAACACCTTTAAACCTATCAAATTTGCAAAACAAACTTGGTTGCAAATACACATGCAAAGGGGAAAAATGTTGGAGGGTTAGCAAATAAGGGTTTGCCTTTGTCAAACCCCACTTTGGTAATCAAACCCAATAGAAATAAATGAAATGCAAAGGAAATGTAAACTAACAACATGCAAATGCTATTAACTCACCAAAT
>VDFB02286547.1:0-27886 GCA_007258455.2 Sequoia sempervirens
GCTTTCTAAAAATAGAAACTTTCCAAAAATAGAAACTTTCTAAAAATAGAAAAAGCAAACCCTAAAAAATAGGGAACTTTGTTTGGCCCAAAAATGCTAAAAATGAAAAATCGAAAAAGCAACTTTTCACAAAATAGGAAGTGTCAGGCCCATTGCAAATTCCGCGGTCCGATCTTCGTCTCTTGGGCCTTCTGAGCGCTTCCATGACGTCTATGCACTGATTCAAACCTGAATTCCTGACTTGGCTTGGATAACTCTTGGTGAACTGACTGGAAACTCTAAGCAAAGTGATCTCTCGTAACCGTTGCAAGGACACAAAACCCTAAAAACTAACAGGCAACTGGGGGTCCCCATCAGCGATGGGGCGATGTGTGAAAAGGTCACAACATCTGGCGACTCCACGTGGGGAATGTTCCTGAACATTCCAAAGATAATATCCATTTCGAATCCGGAATCTTGAATTAATTCTGCCTAACTTATCATTTGACCAAGAAGAGTACTCAAAAGGGAAGAGAAATCCTAAATTATATCAAGACATCTTATCCTTCAGTTATAAGTGTGTGCACATGGGTTCATTCCTGTCTCTTAAGACCAACATGACTCTTTGGTTCCGTGATGACTTTTCCAGTATATTTTTGGGTCTTAGCTCCAAAAGCATCCTTGGATAGAGCCTCGCTGCCAGCGAGCGTCCATAGCCCCGGCGAGGTTATCTACTATAATCTCACGGAGATTGCTCTACTTCCGGCGATTTATTTCTTTTTGTTTTGATTTCTTTGGTACACCTGTAGAGATTTCCGCACACCCAAAAAACCAAGTGTTTTGATTTTTCATTCTTTTCTTTTTGATTCATTTTGATATTCTTTCTTTTTCATATATTTCCACACTTTGGCCTGTAAGCAATGAAGCTCACCTGGGTTTGAGTATTATAGTGGCGCTGAAGCAAGACTTTTGATTACTTTTTAGCCAACAACTTCACCTAGGAGACCACACTGACTCAGAGAACTCTTTAAGTGTGTAAAATGTAATAACTGCGAGATTCGGTATCAGGACACAACAGATGACTTCCTTCCCAGTCAAGTACTACCCTCGACCTTAGGACACTTTAGAAATAATTAATTCCAGATTCATAGATCCTCCATAAATGCTTATCCAAGGAGTATTCACAACCTTCCTTAGCAAGGTCGAGCCAAAATATGTGCGTGTAAGCAACATCACCCTTCCCGCAGAATGGGACACCCTCCTTATTGAAAGCAAAACAAAGCAAAGCCCAAACAAAAGCAAACTAAACTAAGAAAACAACTAATCTAAGAAAACAAAGACAACTACTCTAAGGAAAGCAAGGAAAAACCACTAATCTAAAGAAAGCCAAAAAAAACAAAAACCCGAAAGCAACTACTCTAACTATATACAAATAAGCTCCTCCCTTAAAGGACTCAAGGCTGGAAATAATGTTTCAGAAATTGCCCGTTAACGGGCAGTGGGACGTCTTCCCCTGTCAAAGTTTTCAATTTAAATGCATTTTCTCCCAATATCTCGGTAATCTGGTACGGTCCTTTCCATAAGTTCTCGAACTTATCATGATCTCCTCTCCGCTCGTGGGCTTTATCCCAATATAGGACCAGGTCAGATATTCGGAAGGACTTCGTTGTCGCACGTTTGTCAAACCATCTTTTGACAATTCCTTGGTGTTTGGCAAAATTTTCGAGAGCTTGATCTCTCTGTTCTTCCAGTAGTAATAATTGTGATAGACGAATCTGCACTTTGTCATCTGGGTCTAAATATTCGTGCATAAACCTGAGTGTCGGAATCCTTAGCTGGATAGGAAAGACGGGGTCTTGCCCATAAACCAGGTGATATGGAGAGGTTCCCAATGATCTTTTGGCTCTAGTCCTGTCTGCCCATAGAGCAAACTTAAGTTGGGAATGCCAATCTCTCGGATTCTGATCTAACAGTTTCTTGATGACGTTGAGTAGATTCTTGTTTGTAGACTCTGCCAGTCCATTACCCTGGGGGTAGTAATTTGAAGAAAATTTTAATGTGATCCCATAATCAAATGCCCAATTCGAAAACTTTAGTGAGGTAAATGCAGATCCATTGTCACAAACAAGGGCTTTAGGGCAACTGAATCTGGTGATGATATGCTCTTCTAAAAACTTGATGACTACATCTGTGGTACAATTCTTCAGTGCCTGCGCCTCAGACCATCTGGTGCAATAATCTGTTGCTGTCAAAATATAACGATGTTGTGCTGAAGATGGTGGGTTTATCATGCCGATAAAATCGAGGCCCCACATTGCAAATGGTTTCACTTCCGTGATCGGCTGTAATGGCATAGCAGGATTCTTCTCACGTGTGGCAGTAATTTGGCAAGTATGACAGGTTTTAACGTGTTCATATGCTTCTTTGAATACAGAGGGCCAATAGTACCCTGCTCTTAAGATCTGGTAAGCTGTCGCCTGACTTCCTCCATGTCCTGTCCCGAACTTGGAGTGGAAGTGCTCCATAATCCTCTTAGCTTCATCGTTTCCTACACATCTTAAGTAAATACCCTCATGATTCTTTCTATGGAGGGTGGAGCCCTGGAGCATATAGCGTTGGCATTTGAGTCTGAAGGCTCGCTTTTGTGCGGGATTCATTTGTGCAGGATATTTGTGGTTTGTCAAGTATGCAAGGATATCGTAGTACCACTCTTTTGGGGGAGTGTCTGTCAATACATACGTCTGTTGTACTAATCCAGGCCCTTCAATGGCCATTGTCTGAGCTAGAGCTTGTCCGCGGACCAGCTTCATCGGCTGTAACTCAATATCGTATTCTTGGATAGTGGCGACCCACTTTCCTCTTCTTTCTCCTAGCTCATTCTGCATTAAGAGTGCCTTAACAGCTGCATCAGGAATGATGGCGAAGACCTTACTCCTCAAAATATAATGCCTGAACTTTTTGATGGCCTTTACCAGCGCATAGGCCTGCTTCTCAACACTTGGATATCTTAATTCGGCATCTTTGAGCGGTGAGCTCATGAAAGCTATAGGATGTTCATCCCTCTCTTCTGTCCTCTGAGTTAACATCGCCGCACATGAATGTTCTGATGCAAAGGAGTATAAATAGAAAGGCCTCGTATAATCTGGGCTAACCAAGACAGGAGCATCAGCGATAGCCTGCTTGATCTCTTCAAATGCCTTCTTTGTTGGTGCGGTCCACTCCATTTTTGCATCCTTTTTTAACATTTCATTCAAAGGTTTTACTATCTCGGCAAAACCGGTAATAAATTTTCTGACAAAGTTGATCTTCCCGAAGAAAGATCTCAATTCCTTTTGGCTGGAAGGCAAATGAATCCTCGATATTGCCTCCACGCGTTCAGGGTCAATCAATATCCCTTTCTCAGTGATTAGGTGACCTAGCAATTTGCCTTCGGTGACCCCGAAGATGCATTTCTTTGGATTTAAGGAAATCCCATACCTTTGACACCTTTGAAACACTTTCCTCAAGTCTTCTACATGGTCCTCTCTCTTCTTTGAAAACACTGTCAAATCATCCATGTAGATGATTATACATTTTCCAATCAAATCCCGGAAGGCGATGTCCATGGCCCTCTGAAATGTGGCCCCTGCGTTGATTAGCCCAAAGGGCATTCTCTTGTAGGCGAAGGTTCCCCATTTGGTGGTGAACGCTGTTTTCAATCTGTCCTCATACTCTACTAGGACCTGGTTATACCCCGAATATCCGTCCAAGAAGGACATCATTCGTGAACCATTAACAATCTGTAGCACTTCGTCAAGCGATGGCAGTGGGTAATTATCCTTTTCAGAAGCTCTATTCAAATTCCGGAAATCCACACATAGCCTGATTTCTCCATTTTTCTTCCGCACTGGGACGAGATTGGCGACCCACGTTGAGTGGCGCACTGGGAAAATGATTCCTGCTGTCAATAATTTCTTTACTTCTTGATGGATCAGTGGTTCCAGCAATGGATTAACAGGTCTCTGGCGCTGCCTGAAAGGCTTACTTCCTGGCTTGAGCGGAATGGTATGTGTGATAATGGAAGTATCATAGGTCTTCAGGTCTTCGTAGCTCCATGCTATGACGTCAGGGAACTGTCTCAAACTCTGAATAATTCCCATCTTTTCTTCAGGCGTGCAAGTCTTCCCTATGCATACATTTTTAGCTTCGCGCTCTGCTCCTAGGTTTACTTTTTCGTACTGATCACCTTCAATCCTTTGGCTTTTCATTTGATCAATTTGATCCTGATCAAATATTCTCTCTAATTGTATCATTCCCCTTGGAATGATATTTGTCTTTAAGTTCAGGATGCCATCCTCATCAAATTCGGCTTCCTTCTGAGTCTCCTCTTCTTCAATGACTTGGGCTGCAAAAACATCGGAATTTGTTAAAAATTCACGAATGTGGTCATCATCCTCAAAAACTTGGAAGTTTGTAATATTATCTGGAATGGATGGTAGGGATGACAATTCCACCGTGAACTGACTTATGCCGTCCATGGCTAGCGGCTCCAGTGAACTGGCTGCTTGTGCCAAGGAATTTGCCACTTGATTATTCGTTCGGCTCATGGACTGAATATTGAAAGCATCAAAGCTATCGACTATATCCCACACTCTGTTGCGGTAGCAAGTCAGTCTTTTATTGTGGCAAACATATTGCTTCTTTATTTGCTTCACGACTATTTCCGAGTCTCCAAGAGCATATAGTACTCTTGCTCCTTTTCTAAGTGCCAGGAGTAACCCATGAATCAAGGATTCATATTCTGCTACATTGTTTGTACATGGGAACTCCAATCTATGAGCGGCGAGAAATACCTCTCCTCTTGGACTGATCAACTCGAAACCAGCTCCAGCTCCCTTTTTCGATCGGGACCCGTCAAACTTTAAGATCCAGATTTGTTCTTGCTGTGAAGGCCGTGGAGCTTGCAGGTTCTCATTTTCTTCTTGCTGTTCTTGCTCGGATTCTACTTCCTGTATTCTTACTGAAGAAAAGCCATCGATATGATTGACTTCTATATGATCAGGAAAACCTAATGTCTGTGGGATACTTCTTTGCACTTCTCTTACGGCCATATGGCACATCTTGCAAATGAATTCTGAATGGGCCGTGTTATGCACTCGGCACCAGTTTGGTAACAACAAATCTTGAATCTGAACATCTTCTTGTAATTCCATTTTCATTTGGACACTCTTCCAAACAAAGTTTCTAAAGCTTTCAAACATTCTTGTATCACTGTCTTGGGAGCTTTCTCCTCTCTCAATCAACACATTTGTGGAATCAGATATCTGGTCGTTTCCCTGGATTGATCCTTGCAACATGAGAACTTCATTTGTTATAGGCCTATAAGTGCCTAAATCTGTCTCTAAAAATAAGATCTCATTATGCTCTCCGTACTCAGTAATCATTAACCTGAGTCTTGGGGTGCTATCAATCCGTATTTGGTTTGGGATTCCTTTCCACGGCAACCACATATGGGAAAAGTCTGTGGCAATATACCCGTTTAATCTTCTCGCCCAGTCTCTACTTAAGAGCATGCCGTACCCGTCAGGAATATCTACCACTGAAATATCTATGCAACTTTGTATCCTTGGGTCTGCAGCTAGTTGCATGTAGATATTGTTCAATTCTCCCGTAACTGGGACTTCTGTTTTGTCTAACTGTGTGACCTTCTTGTTGGTTCTTGCAGGTACAAGTCCCAGCACATTAGCGGATTACCGTGGCATCCGCGTTGTGAAACACCCGAATCTACTAAACATGGCCAGCATTTACCAAATATCGTACGATAATGGGGCGGGGTTCATCTCCACGGTAGACTTCACAGGATCGAACGTCCCGGCTTATTGGTATCGCCGATTGCTTCTCTTTCGGTTCCACAAAGGCACAATCATCGCCTTGGCCGAAATTATCTTGATTTGCTCATTGCAAAGAACTTCTTCTTGAAAAATCTGTATCCATAAGGACTTCACGGTGACATATTTTCGTTTGAACTTTCGGTGATGCGGAATCATCAACGGAACGGTGAACATATTGCCATTGCGATTCGGCAATGTTAGTGTTTGCTGGAGCAATGGGTACTCCTCGGTTTGGTACATTTTGTGGAACATTTCTTGGAACAACAATTTCGGTCAAGCTGCCCAAAAGTGTTTCCCAAATCTCAGGAATTCTCATTAGCTCGATCAAAGGCAAGCTGACCTTTATTCGTTTGAATTCATCTAACACATACGAGCTCAACCTCTTTAGCTCTTCAGGGAATCTGCGCGACTTTTCGTATTCTTTAGCGAGGTTCGCGCAATGTTTGTCCAGCAGGCGTGCAACACAATACGATTTGTTCGGTTCTTGGGCGATAGCGCTTGCCTTGCTCCGCACTTTCGTCTGGGTATTAATTTTCAAATGAATCTGCAGGAAGGAATGCTTGCGTTGGCATTAGGATTGGCGGGGGTCAGAAAATGGCAATTGCTTAGCAGGATGAAGTTAAGGAAGCTCATTAAAGCGATAGGTTTGCTGCATACTTCGTGGTTTTGGAACACTTCAGAACAGCGGTATATTGGAGGGAATTCGCAATCGACTGACGTGGATGGTTAATTAAATTCAGACGATCGTATCGCCGCCTCCAGGGCCATTTCTGCGGAATCATTTCGATCTTGTGGTATAGGTAGATTATTGAACATTTTCAATCACAAGGGCTTGATCATGCTTCGGTGCAGGAACTATCTCGTATCCGGTTATGGGAGGATCTTCCGCCTCGGAGTTCCTTCTCTCACTTTTGAAAATATCGGCGGCTACCTGAAACTCCCGACAATGTAGCTCGGAGTGTTGGTCTGTGTTATGTAGCCTGCACCATCCTGATAGTGCTGCCTCAGCTAGGAATACTTTGTTCGTGGGACGATTGTCAGCTGGTGGATTATCTAAGGGAGATGGTACAGTACCATTGTTTGGTCCAGTATTCCAGGTCTTCTTTTGGAAGCCTGGGTTATTATTTCGTGGGCCTTGATAATTCCCTTGATAATTTTGGTTATCCCTTTGATACCCTTGACCTTGACCCTGATAATTACCATGAGGTGCTTGATAACTTCTTTGAAAACTCTGAATTTGGCTGTTTTGTCCCTTCAGATAAGTGACTTCAGTGGACAGTCTTTTGACTTGCTCAATTAAGTCTTTCATTTCATCCTTTTCTTCTTGACTCCGCGTTGAAGTTGACGCGTTCTGAAGATATACGGGCTGAGCTGGTGAAGCTTGGGACATAGGTGCTCCCGGATGGATGACCATTTGGTTGCCCATTGGAGGGACTGGGTTCAACATAGGCGTTTGGTGGGCCAACGCCCGATTAATATCTTGGATTTGATTTTGGGATGCTGCGTTTCCCAAGTAATTGAGCGGACCGGGAGCCATACCTACTCCTAAACCGGTGCTAGCTGTTATTGCCGCAGCATATGCTCCCTTCAGATCTGCTGGGAGTGGATTGGTGGACTTCACGAACATGGCAGTAAGGCGATCCAAAGTCTCATAATAAATCGGCAGTGCCGCTGCATCGTTTAACAAGTAAGGATCTCTTAGCCTTGTGTAGGCCTTGTGGAATCTATTGTTGAATGTACTGATAGGCTCATGTTCTTGTCTCTTGATTTCCACAAATTGCCTATATAAATCAGATGGAGCAATAGGTGGCCTGAACTTCTCTAGGAAAGCAGTCTTCATCTGTTGCCAAGTGCGGATAGAGTTGGCGGGCAAGTGGATATACCAATATGAAGCCTCCTCATCGAATGTGTAGGGGAACAGCCTACAGGCAACATCTTCTTCTCGGATATCTCTATTCTGGAGAAGATCCTCGAAAAGCCTGATATGTTCGTCTGCGGTGTGGTTCAGGTCACCACTATGGAACTTGGAACAAAAATGTTCCGGATTCTTGGGTAAATCATGGTAGACAGCAAACGTCATGGGCGACGCATTAGCTGGACGCCACGCCATTGGAGCGTTTGGTTGGTTTGGTTGAGCTGGTTGCATTGGTGGAACGGGTTGCACGGGCTGTGCAGCCACTGGAATTGGTTGACAGTCCAGGAAGAGGTCAAAAGGAACTCTCTCGCTTGGTGCTTCTTCACTGGACCCAACTGCGCTAAATGATGCCTCCTGCGATGCTTCAGACTTCTTCTTCTGCCTATTCCTGTAAGGTGACAGCTCTATAAATTCTTTAAAAGAATTTGGAGTAGATCTGGTAATCCTTCGTAGTCTATCTGCTGAGAAAGAGCCGATTCGATCCAGCGTGCTCTTCAATCTTGTTGAGGTGGTGCGGGAGCTGGGGGTGCAGGAGCTTGAGGTGCAGGGGCTGCTTGATTCGCCTGTTGGTCTGCTTGTTGGTTGAATTGTCGGATGTGCTCTCGTTCAAGTGCTTCAAATCTTTCAACAAGGAGGTCTTGTCGAACGTTGAATTCAATTCGTCGTGCTCTTTCTTCTTCTTCTTCGAGAATAAAACGCATGCGAAACCAATCAGGAGCACTTCTTCTTACTTGCCACGCGAGGCTGAATAATTCGGTGATGATGTCCTCTTGTTCGTCGTGGAAACCCAGGTTGGGTTGTAACACTGGTTGAGGATCTTGATTAGGTTCAGGAACGTTGGCTGGGAGCCCCATTCTTCATCCTACTGTCAACACTTGTACTTGAGGATGAACTCGTGACAAATGATCTTTCAATATCGTCAAACTTTTCTTTTAAGCGATCTATCTTTTGCCTTATCAGATCTTTCTTGATTGCTTCTTCGAATCTTGTTCCTTTTTCCTCTTCTCTAGCAAGGACTTGGCTTGTCTGTCTGAATTGAGCACGATCGGCCTGTGTCTTCCAAGCTAGTGTATATAACTGATCAATAATATCCGTTGGAGGTTGATCTGGTTGTTCAACAGGTACATGAAAAGGAAACTCATGCGGTAGTACCATTCTGCATCATGCCTACTGCCTGAACTTGTAGTGATGTATCAAAGATTTCTCTTCATACGGCCCCCTCCTTTGAGCAATTCGTTCTTTCTCTATCAAGCCCTCCTTCTAGCGCCAATTCAATGTTGATGAGTGTTTTATCATACACCAAACATTCAGAATAAAAATGTCCAAAGACACTTTATCCTCTCTTGAAAAACCACCGCATAGGCGATTCCAAGGTTTCTTTAGTCGGGTCTCGACGTGTGGATAAGCTCAATGGTCGTTGTGATAATGCTGGTAATAAACAAGGGGACTTACGTAGAAAGAACTTCACAAGCTAGGGACTTAGGAAATTTATCTTTGTAGGTTCTCAATTAGGACTTTCAATTGTGGATCTTAAAAAAAATGGCAAAAAGAATAGGGTTCAGAGAATCTAGTCTAAGCCTAAGAAATCAAGAGACAATAAGGACTTGGTGAAGCGAAATAAACCACATTTTGTTTCGCCTCCTGTTGGACAACATACGCAAAATGGGTGCGATCTTCAAAGGGGTTGTGAGAATGATATTCAAACCTTGGGTAAGGTTGAAGTTAGGCTTCCACATTTAGGAGCTCAGGCTAACTTTACGCATCGGATGAAAAATCATCCATCCGAAGAAAGTATGAGCTACACTTCACCAATGAGTCGATACGATCAATCTTTCATTCAATTTAACAACTTTTCAAAGCAAATTCTATCTAAGCTAACTTTAATTCTAATCTATGGTGGAAGATAATATGCAACCTCGCTTACTATTCAACAATAAGAAGTGATTCAAGGCAAATCATGCTCAAGAGCTTTTATCATTCAAAGTAGTCTCAATGCGACAATATACATAACAAGTCTCCACACAAAATGAAAATGAGAGAGCACTAGTTTATATAGAGCTCCAAAAATGAAATAGACGGCCGAGATTTAAACAAGATTAACGGCCCAGATTGTTACAACCAAACCCTAATTAGGGTTTCCCAAAATAACAAGAGTTAACCATCAGAAAACTATCAGAAAAGGGGCAGTTCCAGATATAATCAAGGAGAGGCGTCCTTATCCATTCGAGTGGCATTGTGTTTGGCGAATCTGGACACTACGGCAATGACTTCGTCCATCGTGACAGGAGGTAACATGCTGATCCGGAATTCTAGTCCGTCCAACTTCTCGGCGCATCTGGCAAAGGTACCTTCCCAATCTGTCTCCTGCTTCTCAAACTCTTTCCGAATGGATGAGAGTCTTGCCACTCTCGCAAAGTCCTGCTTCGAAAATGGTCCAGCGGTCGGGAAGAAAGTTTCTTGAACTTTTTGCTTCAGTCTCTCTAACTGCATGTCGTTCTCCCGGATGACTTCATGGTCGAACACTTCTGTAGTTATCATGCACATCTTCTCATGGATTTTCCTGACCTGTTCTTCAATTCCAAGCCCATCGATCCTCGCCTTCTCCAATACTTCTTCTCTTATTGTCACTGCCCAAAACCAGTGATGAAACTCATATGCTGCCCCTGCAGCGATCACCCTTTTATCAACTAACTCCTCCCTCGGAGTGCTCTTCAAAATCCTAAGGCTCGGAATAAGCCTTTCTTGCATATCCGGGATACCATCCCATGTCTCTGCCATATCCATCAACCTAGAAAGAAATGAAGAGGTTCGTCCATAAGCAAGCGCCAACCTCTCCATGAACAAGGCAGCTTCCATGCCTTCACCTGCCATCCAGTCTTGCGCTTCCCTGGCTGTCACCATTCCATGCTCAACTTCCTGAGTCATCTCCTGTGATGAATTGAGGAGAGGAGGAACAGTTGCATTGCCTTGATCTAGCGGCTGGGTCAAATGTTGTATGTATTCTTTGAGGCGTTTGACCTCCTTTTTATACTCTTTCTTCTTGGTCACTTCCTTTTCCAGTCTCGCCTTAATGGTCGAGACGGAATTATCTAACTCTTCTACTTCCTGACCTTTTGAAGTCGGACCAAGGTCAACGGTGGTGATAGCATACTCCTGCGGAGTGATTTCGTCCTGTGGCTTATCCACTGTAGGTACTGCAATGTGCACGGAACGGTGGCCTGTCTCATTCCTCTGGATGGTGGAAAACTTTTTGGCGGGCTTCTTGGTGGCAACTTGTTCTAATCTTGCCAAGAAATCGGCAGTATCGTCCTCTTCTTCCTGTTGAGCCTCAGCAGGCACCTGAACTTTCATTCTTTCTAATAGCCAGTCTGGAATGGTTGACTGTTCAATGCCATCCTCTACTTGGACCTCGTCTTCGTTTGGAACATCCATGACTCCTCTGAGGGCGGAAATCATTCCTTCCTCTAAGTCATTATCCCGGACTTCCATATCATTGTCTGAACCTAAAATCTCTGTGCCTGCTGGTGATGCAGGCTCTTCATCGTCTAATTGGATAGGTTCATTGTTCACTTCCTGAGCTGCAAGAGGTTCGAGCATCTCAACCAAGGAGTCGTCTATATTAGCCACCAAATGGTCAACATTCCTGGACGCCGCTGACCGAGAAGGTCCTCCTTTATGCTTCTTGGAAACAGGTTCTGCACTTGGCACCATTTCTTTTCTTTTCTCTCCAATCCCAACCAAGTCTTGATGGGATGCCCCGGCATTAGAGGAATATGACTCTGATTCGCTCAACAGATCATATGTGGGCGTGATTCCTTTTTGTCTCAATTCCTGAACATGATCATCAACCCACCACTGAGAATATTTCGTCACTGGCCTCATTAGGGTGGCTAGGTCTGCATGCTCTGGCTCTGACCACTTCACTGGAGGGAGAGGTCGACTTTCCTCAAAGCGAGGTTGGACGTGGTTTCCGTCATCCTGAAGCTGATCAGGTACTCGGCAGAACTCAATTGTTCTCATGAAATCTACGGACATCCTGGACCACATCTTCCGTCTGATCTCGTATTCATCGGCAGCATTTGCCCAATAATCCTCCAGTTCCGTTCTGTGCTTATATCTTCTTCCTTCCACTGTCCGGATGTTATGATGTGGGTCATAATTGACCCTGGACTTGTATGCCGTGAAAGGGTACCATTGGATCTCCAACCGTGCACTCTCAGCTGCTTGGGCGGATGGGCAGTACTCTAGCATGTTCCCGATGAAGAAAGGGAATGTGACGGACGCCTTCTTGGTCGGCCTTTGAATATTCTGGTACTCTTCTAGTTGCCTCAAAACCTCGAGCAATATCATCCGATTAGTCGGATAGATTGGCAATTTGTAGGGATTTCCAGTAAATCCCTGGATCCTGATATATGTGAATTTCGGGAATTGGATGAACCAAGACCCGTATTTGCTGATAAGGCTTTTTGCTTCATGGCTCAGCCTTTGATGTATTCCTCCTTGGAGCTTTCTGGTGATATGCATTAGGAATGCATCATGCACCCTCCTGAAGTGAGTCTTTTCTTTCAATTGGAGCTGAGGATAGCAGTCGTAAGGCCTGAGCTCGTTCTCTCCATTGCCAATTCTGCCTTTGCAGATCAATCCAGGATATCTGTATGATCTGGCCAATAGGTATATCACATATGAACTCATGTGAAAAGACTTAGTCTTTTCAAGGTTGATTAGTTGCTCGTGAAGGTTGTCACTTATCATCCGTGACCAGTTAAACATCTTGACTCCGGAGGTGACCTCGTCGATGAAGTAGTACATCCAGCTCTCAAAGAAGGCGCCTTGCGGATTGCCTGCGATCCTGTTCAGCATCAGCACGATATCTCCAAAATCTTCCTTGAAATCCGTGCGGCGAGGTCTCTTGGGCATCTTCTTGATTGATGGCTTTGGCTTGTCCATCCATACCTTGTTGACTGTGGTGGCGCACAAATCTGCCTTGCTGTCATATAGCATTTTGGTTTCTTCTTTGGTCTTATAGATCGTTCTTGAATGCTCAGGGATGCCAAAGGTTTCTTGGATTACAACTTCATTCAAATGTGCCAAGACTCGTCCGTCAGGGGCGATGATCTGTCTCTTTTGAGCATCATAATGGCGAGCACATTCCACCATTAACTCAGCACAATCCATGGCCGGTGGGAATCCAGCTGCTTGGAAGATCCCGTTTCTGACCATTCTTATGGCTATTGCTGTGGGAAGTCCCTTCTGACCGTATACTCTTTGCTTGAATTCGTCAAAATCCACATGTCCGAGGTCAGTATCTACAACATTCTTCCACTTTGAGATGACCTTGGTCTCCTTTTGGGCACCCTTATTGGCGAACTTCATTTTCAGCTTCCTTGATAATCCTCTTGCCGTGTCCGTCAACCTGCAGTCATAAAATTAACATTAATAAAAAGACTTTTAAAATAGTTTAAACCACGTGCCTTGGTTTCGAAAAAATGACTTTCAGCTGTTCAAATAATTAAAATATTGCGAAAAAGCAAGCTGAAAGTGACTTCGATGAAGTTGAAAATTCTTGTCAGAACTTCGTCAAGAGGAAAAGGCATAAAAAGATAGCAAACTTAATTAACCAATCCTCAAACCTCAGTGAAGGAACGTTGAATACAAATCAGATTTAAAAATCTGATTTTTTTGAAAAGTGCGCCCCTCTTCAAAAAGAATTCAGCTTTGAAAAACTCTTTTCCTTTTCTCACGAAAAATTTCCCAGCATAACACTGCTTATCCTTCTGGACAATTCGACTTTGCCTATTGATGAATTGATTGCCTGACGATTTCGAGAAAGATTAAATTTCTCTTCAGCTGTGTGTGAAAAAATGAGTTGCTGAAACTCATTATAATGCTGAAGGATTGAATTCGATTTAGCAACTGCCATCTTTCTTCTTGATCCTCGATTTGTTTTCATTTTCCAAACAGGCAACTTTCCTTTTATTTTCCGACAAGGCTCAGTCTCGAACTTATCCGGACAAATCTCCTTGATCTTCAAAAATTCGATTTTTTCATTTAATGCTTATCTTTTGATTTTTCGAATTTTTAAATAAACGTTAAATCTTTAATTAAATTCGTGGTGAATTTAATTTTCTTCTTGCCGGATTTCATCTCCGCCTGGCATACTTCATTTTCGTCCGATTCGTGTCCGGCAAATTTGATTCCGTCCAAGGTATTTTTAAATTCCAAATAGTTGAGAATTAATTATTAAAATGTTAAAATATTTTAATTAATTCCAACCCGTTCGTCTTGGACCCATGGCTATCTCGATTGTTCTTCCGTTTTTCTTGGCTGAGAGTGTATTTTCCGATTTCATCCTTGATTTTGTCTAGCCAAACCAAAATTCAAGCCATTCCGTCGAAGATTTTATTGCCAGATCCTCATTTTTCTTTGCCGAGGCGAGATTTTAAGCTTATTCCACTCTGCCAAAGTCAAATACTTCCTTGCTCGGTCGAATTTTTCTAAGCAAGATCCTTGTCCGAATGTCTTTGCCGGTTGAATTTTCCTGACGTCTGATATATTCTTCATCCTTTTGGTCAAGGACGATCCTTCCTTTCCTTTTACCTCGTGCATTTTTCTTCGGTCGAAGTTGGCAATTTCTTCGCATTTTCCATACTTAGGCAAATTTTGCCTCTTTTTCCTTCATCGTGTTAGGCATATTCCGTTTCATTCCTTGCCATATCCTGACGTTCTTTAGCACATGCCCTTTCAATCTTGACATTTGTCATCTCAAAAATGTCCGGATGTCTAGCCAACGTCTTCGTTTTCCATCCATTAGCCTATATACTTAGGCGAATTTTAGAGCTTTTCTTTGGATTTGGCCTCGACACTTAGCCAAAAATCATCATCCTATCATCTTGGGCGGACTTCCTTGGCATCTTGGACGTAGATCATGGATGTCTTTGCTATTTTACCAACTTCTTCCAAGTGCATGGTGGACTTCTCTTGAGTCCTTGGGATGAGCATCTTGGACGTCCCTCTTTTCTAGGGCGAATTCCCTTAACATTTTAGCACTTATTCTCATCATTTTATCCTTTTGAAAGGGTTTTCCACCTCTTTATACTTAGCAAATTTCAAAACTCTCCTTAGCTGGGCGCCAACACTTAGTAAATATTTTGATTTTCCCTTACTTTATAAGTCTAGGCGGACTTCCATGACCTCCAGCCAAGTCCCACCTTTCAAGGGCGGACTTGCTTAACCTTTTGGACGAGCTTCTAAGCATAGGGCGGACTTTGAGCCTTCTTTGGACGTCTCTTCTAGTGGATGGCGGACTTTGGGACCTCTTAGCACATGCAGGGCGGACTTGGGAAGGTGTTAGGATATTCCTCTTGGCACATGGCGGACTTCAAGACTCCTTGGCACATACTTCCTTGTGGATGGCGGACTTTCCAAGGTATCTTCCATATGATGGCGGACTTTCTAAGGCTTTTGCCACTTCCTTTCAAGCCAAGGCGGACTTCCAAGGGTCATAGGATAAGGATGGCGGACTTTGAAGAGTCTAAGGATGTTCATCCTTAGCTATGGCGGACTTTGAAGGTCTTTTGGATGTGCCTCAAGATGCAAGGGCGGACTTTCTAAGATGCAAGGATGTTTTCCATTGCTGCTGGGCGAGCTTTATGACCTCCAGATTTTCACAATTTCATCTTTCCTTCATTTCCCATGGCAGATTTCAGGCTTGAACAGATTTCAAATGAATTTCATGATTTGAGAGCTGATTTTCCATGGTTTCACTTTCAGATCTGGTCGATCTTGACTGGTTTTTTGACTGGTTTTCCAGATTCTTGAATGTTTTTGGTCTGATTTTCATGTTTTTTTGAACTTTTTTTGCAAATTTTTCAAATTTTTCAAATTTTTACTTTTTTATTTTCTGAGAGTTCTGGTGAGTTTTTCGAACTTCTGAGTGCGTTTTCAGAACTCGGGACCCTTCTAAAAATAGAAACTTTCCAAAAATAGGAACTTTCTAAAAATAGAAACTTTCTAAAAATAGAAAAGCAACCCTAAAAAATAGGGAACCCTGTTTGGTCCAAAAATGCCAAAAATGAAAAATCGAAAAAGCAACTTTTCCTAAAAAATAGGAAGTCTCAGAATTGGCCGAATTCACAGTCGATCTTAGATCTCTTGGGCCTTCACGAGGCTTCCATGGCATCTGGCAGCTGATTCAAACATGAATTCTGACTTGGCGGATAGCTCTTGGTGAGGCCCATTTGGAAACTCCTAAACAGAAGTGATCTCTAAATGCTTGGATTGCAAAGACAAAACCTAAGCAGAACGGCGGGGGTCCCCATCGTGATAGGTGATGTGTGAAAGGTCTAGCAGGGAGCTTGTTTCTTCTAGGGTTTCCAAGCCTTGTAGGATTCTAACCCTATGCTAGAGGCCCTTGTTGGTGTTTATTCCTCTTGGGTTGTTGGTATAGGGTTATAAGTCTTCCACTTATGCTCCACTGCTTAGGCAACCATGATGTTTTTCTTAGTGTGTCCTTGTGCATTGTGACACTGTTGTATCATTTGTGTGGTAGCAATGTTATTGTCAAAAAAAAAAGTGTGTTTTCCATGTAATGTGCACCCTTGCCAAATTGAACGATATTTTTCCCAAACACTTAATATGACATATTTCATTTGTCAATTACGTAGACACAAACTGATAATATTTTCTGAGCAATTTGCCATAATAAATATGGTGGATTTTAACATATATTCATTTGCAAGGCATAACACATCACTGTATTTTGCAGTATAATGAACATCAGCTCCAAATGATTGAAAGTTGAGAATACAGTGACTGAAAACTAGTGTTTCTTGGTGACTTACAAGTGTGAAGTATTAAAGAACAGATTGGTAAGCAAATGCAAAGACTGAATCTGATATAGAACTTCACCCAAAAGTCTTAATTGACTCATACATTTCATAACATGGCACTCTTCAACAGCACTAGAATGGCGAACTCATCACTAAAGACTCCCATGACAATAATGGTATTACACAGTAATTATCAAAAGCCAAAATACAGTCTGATTTGTATTCTCTGAGCACCAATAGGACTGTAATACACTAACAGCAGTTCATGAACTCATATAGACATTACATATATTTGTTGCTTAGCGTTTTCAGGCTTCAAACACTCAGAAATATCATTGAAGACCCTTTCATCCACAGTTCATGACAATCCACTATAGCATTGCAGCAGTAAGACACCATTCATGGCAGAACTAACAGAGATTCTAATCTGAGTTTACAAGACACTAAATCCACCCAGAATTATATGGCAGACCAGAATGATAACAACGACCAGAATTACATTGCAGACCATTACAAACTTAACAGTAGGTTTATACCAGCAGATTACACATTCCAGACCACACCATAATGAGCAGATCAGACAAATAACAGACCCTAACAATTGCAGCAATACATTCCAGGTCTTTTGAAACAGAAATCAGACTTATAAAATCGTTTGCAGGTCTGAAATAACACAAATTAAGCAAATAGAATGTATAAGGAACCTGATTTAATCCGCAAGGTCTGTAGAATAGATAGCAACAACTTGTAGGAGGCAGAAACACTCGGAAATAACTCCAACGATGAAGCAATAGTCTCAGCAGAGAATAGAAAATTATCAAACCTCAAAACCCTTGACAAACTTCCAACTGAAAGCAATCAATCTCCTCTGATTTGGTCATTGTTTACGGTATTGTAGTGTCATTGTAGCAACAGGATGAATTTCAATTCAAACCCTCTTCATAAATCTGAACAATGATCTCAAATTCATCCCTTTAGAAACCCTCGCCAATAAATGCAATAATAAATCAGCTATTGCATTATTCAAAAACCCTTATTGCAATAATAAATCAGCTATTGCAATAATTCAAATCCTTATTCAAAATTGCAATAATACATTAGCTATTGCAATTATTCAAACCCTTACAATAATAAACCAGCTATTGCAATAATTCAAAAACATGCAATAATACATCAGCTATTGCATAAATTACTTAGCTTCTCAGACAAGCAGATTTGCAACTTTAGCCTTCAATCGATCTCTGTTAAGCACCAATGTGTTTCCTAGCTGAAAACACCATTAAATCTCCTGACTGTATATTGCAACAGCGAAGATATTGTAAGCCAAGAGGGATTTTGTCCTCAAAGCCCCTAAAAAGCCAATCTCTCAATGAGACTAAAATTCATTAACAATTTTCTCTCCAACCAAGCCTACTAAATGAGCTCTCAACTCTCCTTTATATAGAACTTCTTGATCTTCTAGAAAGACCCAAAAAGAGTGTTCAACAAGCTTTTAGAAAAATATTTTAATATTCCTTGATGTGACTCCTTGATGTGATCCATTGATGTGATCTCTTGATATGACTCCTTGATGTGACCTTTGATGTGACATCTTGATGTGACCCCTTTGATGTGACCCCTTGATGTGACTCCTTGATGTGACATCTTGATGTGATCCCTTGATGTGATCTCTTGATATGACTCCTTGGTGTGACCTTTGATGTGACATCTTGATGTGACTCTTTGATGTGACCCCTTGATGTGACTCCTTGATGTGCCCCTTTGATGTGACTACTTGATGTGACTCTTTAATACTTAAGTCACTTTTTTTGAAGATATATTAATAAAGTGACTTTATTAATTTATTATTAAAGCATGTCACTTTTAACCTTTTAATATAATTATTTAATATTATCCTTTTGACTTTGCACTTTTTGCCTAGTAACATTAAATAATTAAAATAATGATTATTCCTTAAGAGGGCCGAAAATTGGGGGCATTACATTCCATGTCTTATGGGTCCTTGGCGGGCATTATACTGCAAGTCACAGCTACAACATGAGTCTTAGATGTCAAACTTGGTGAGTATGTGAGTCTCAACTACAGACTCGCCAAGCCTCTCGAAATTGGATCCATAATTCTTTGCCAAGTCTCAACGCACTAATTTGTATCATATTTTTTCAAGTGTTCCTTGGATAATGTAGATTTTAATGTTATAGGTTGCATTTGATGCCATTGACCAGATTTGCAAAGGCAAGAGATGAATGCAGCTTATTACCAATTCAAAAGAACATTTCTTCAAGGAGGTGTAATCGTCAAGTCAAGTCATGTCTCAAGCAAAAGATGATACCTAAAGAGAGATTTAAGTTAGATGCAGATGTTGCAAACTTGCAAGCATCTCCACAATCCATGGAGAAGCTTTGACAAGATAAAGAAGAAATCAAAGGCACTCATGGGAAAGCTTATCATTGAAGACAACCAAGGGTCAAGAGAAGGAAAGAACTAAGCTTCTCAAAGACAAAGGGAAGGAACAGCACCAAGGCAACTCCAACAATCCTTGAACTCGGTAAATACTAAATTTCAAAGCTAAAGCTAAGGCAGACTTCACACCCTATGAAGAAAAGGGTGACACAGAAAAATTCAAGAATTGTTTGTCAAAGTTGGAGATATATCTAAGCCTGCATAAAAGTGAAGGACATATTTATTTTTCCCATCCTAAGATTTCTAGGCTTGCTCTTATTTGGTGGGAAGATTATACACATTCTTTGGCTTTGGAGAAGCTACCATTTGTAGTTAAGGGGGTTGACTTCAAGAAACCAAGTCTCAGTTCTACAAAGGACAACATAACATCAAATGGCAACTGTACAGGAAGTGACAAAGATGAAGTGCACAATAGTATACCCTTAATTGAATTCAAGAGGCGAGCAACAGATTGGTTATGCAAGACCAAAAGTAGTTATAATGTATTTTAGGAGTCTTTTTAGCAACATAAAAAGGCAAGTTATAATGGCCAATCCAAAGACCATTGCTGAAGCATATACCCAAGCCCATTCCACTAAAAGGCATAGGAAAAAGGAACCTGGCAAATCTGCAAATCAGCAAGGTGCGGCTTCAAGCGAGGGAAAGAGCAATTGAAGAAGTATGAAAAATGCCATTACTATTTGCAAAGCTTCTAAAAAAACATTTTGACCATTGTGATGTGGATACACATTTCAATGTACAACATTGGAAATTGCATTAAGAATCAAATGAAAAGTGCATCCAAGACAACAAGATCAGAAAAATTGGGAGTATTTTATATGTGGGTGACAGAATAGGGTGCACTTTAAGAATAAAGGAGATATGTTTGGTCAGCAGCACTCAAGGTATGAATGTACCAAGCTATTTTATACTAAAATTCAAATTGAAAGAAAGATAATTCCAAGACTATGGCAGCTATAGTAAAGGGCAATGAGATTGGGAGTAGTTTATATGTGAATGACAATGGCTTACACTCCGAGAACAGAGGGGATATGTTTAAGCAGCAGCACTCAAGGTAATTGTCGTGGCCTCCACAACACACCCTAGTTTCTCTTGAACTAGGGACCCCTTATTTTGAGCTCCAATGTTCTTTAGCCCTTTGGATTTTGCTCCTTGCAAGTGTACTCCCATTGCCCTATGCAAGGTTATTCATTGTGTGTTTTGTTTGGCTTTTGGCTTTGGTTCAATGTACATCCACAGCAACCCTTGTTTATATAATTATACATGCATGGCATTCAGTCTTTGTCTATGAAGTCCTTTATATTGATGTTAGTACAGCCCCCTTTTTATTTAATTACTAAGTGATTTCACTCCATGGTGGCTCCCTTGCACTTTATCTTAACCACATGCTAACCACCTATTACCCTATAGCTTAAGTCACTCTTTATAGCATTGTAGCTACTCTTTATAGCATTGTGGCTACTGGCTACTAGCCATTTTCCCAAAAGCAACCCCACTCTCCTAGTCTTTGCTCCCCATCCATTATCCCACAACCATGAATCCTACATCCTACACCACGCATCACAATCCCAATGGTCCCCGACAATCTCTTATGTGTCAGGCATGCAAACCTTAGCATAAAGCCTTACTGCTTTATCCTTGGCACACCCCACATGACATGGCCCACTCCTATTGGTGCCAACCCATTAGTAAAACCAATTTGAAGCGCCTTCCTAATGGCCCTAGCTTGCTATTTTAAGCATCACCCACTCATCATGTCAGCTCCACTAACTTCAAGGTCTTATGTTTTATGCACACTACATGGCCAATTCTAATTTGTAGAGGTTAATTGCCAAGCTATGAGTCTACACATTATCACCCTTCCAAATGGCCCATAGTCGTTGATCTTAATGTTAAGTGAATCACACCATTGATCATGGCGAGGATTTATTAGCATAGGTCTAATGAGTGTAGTTTTGCACCTTGTGAAGGTTCTTTTGTGTCTTCATTTTATTGGTTGAGAGCTATGCATTCAAGACAAGGTGGACCCATGGTATAAACAAACGAATTACTTGTGTCCACGTGTCCTACTTGTGGTGTCATTGTGGTGTGTCCATGCTTTTATATGTATAGGGTGTTCTTATGGCTTTGAAGTCAAATGTATTATGCAATGTTGCCCAATTTTATTGGCTACCTAGATGCCCATATGGACTCACATGACATAGAAGTGAATTGATATGAGTTATGATAATGTGTTTGAAATGGTAAATTAATTTATCTATATTCAATATTAACAAGGAGAGGAATACTCCTTTAAATAATAGATTACAAGGACGACGTTTCTAAAAAGAAACAGTTGTGAACAAAAACAATAAACAAAAAGTTGCTAAAACTAACTAAAGCAAACTAAGTTAATTAAAAGTAAACTAGCAACTAACTAACAACTAAGATGACCATTAAATATTACAATAATACTTTAATACCCTCCCTTTAATGGTCATTCTACTATACACTAAGACTACCCATAATCTTATGGTCTTCTGGCCATGAATGCATAAAAGGAAAACTCCTTCTATTTAGTATGCTTTGCAACATGAGCCTTCTACTGAGACCCTTTTTAGTTAGACGTTTGATCAGCCAACCACTTCCTGCAATGCTTCTGCATACGACCAATCTTACCATAGTAATGGCATGTGAAAGACTTCTTGCAGCTATCCTTTGATTTGCCTTGTCCTTTCTATTGAGTGGACTTGCCTTTGCCATTGTCTTTGGCAATAAATGCTTGTTCAACACTGGGAGTGTCACTATTGCTCCCAAACTACTCCTTCCACCTATTCTGCTGCAAGAGCTTGTTGCACAACTCATCAAAATTCAGGTCAACATTGGTGGAGGTAATGTTGAGAGTTTCGATGAAGTGCTCATAGGATCGTAGCAAGCTTTTAAGTGTGATAATCACCATATCCTCCTCTTCCATCTTGTGACCAATGACCAAGCTTAGTATTACAATTGCAGGGACATGACAGTTTGTGATGTAAACACTCATAGTTTACTCTTGGTGTGAGTTCAGGACAGCAAACTTCTACATGCTTTGATTCATCATTCAATGACCTTTGGAGTTGGAACAGTAAGTATTTTTACTAGTCTTCATGGCTGTATCAGATTAGTACAAAGGAGACATGTCAAATTCATATGGTGTTATGTTGGTGAGTTTGTTAAACTCTTGCAAAGGATTGCTTCCCTTTTTGCAAGAAGATTGGAGGAGTTCACATCTGCAGTTATGACTTTGCATGACACCTTAAGGAGGTATATTGAGGAGTATGGTTTTGGGTTGAACAAATATTTCTTCCGGTTGCCTAGGATCATGTTAGGTATAGGGATTGTAGTTATCGACATTGCTAGTATGCTTCAGTGGGAGATGTTTTATGGTATAGGTTTCAGCCCTTATAGGAAAGTACAGTATGGGCACAATGGATTGTCAGTTATGACAGAGTGGTGCAACGTCAACATGATGGATCTTTTTTGAGATTAATTTGGAACCCTAGGATTATTCTTTGTTTCAGTTTGGATCAATTTGATGATTGTAGTGGTGTTTTGGCATTGCTTGAGGACAAGCAATCTTTGGGAAAGGCGGACTGTAATGTCTCCATTTTCAGGTTCTCTAGTAGTGTAGTTGTCACTAGCTTTTTGGGTTTGTGTCAACGTGTTCAGAGGGGTAATTTGATGTTACCGGTGAGCTCAGATGATTTTAAGGAGTCATATGACACTTCCAAATGTTATTTCCGACTTTTGGTTTGGGCTCCAAGATTCCTGGAGAGAGTGTCTATCTTTAGTAAGTCACCCAACCGGGTCCGTTTATTATCTTTTATCATTAAGATCACTCCTACACAATCAAATTTCAATTCAGATGTTTTTCGGCTGTTTTCGGTAATTGAATGTAATATTGAGCTATATTTAATTAATTTTACTAAGGTTGTCATTTTAATTAAAATATTTAATCAGGCACCTCAATATTATAGATCATTGGAAAGAGAACGAAAAGATTTAAATGATGGGATGCTTAAAAGTGACTTTCAATGCCAAAAATGTTTTAAAAGTAAAATAAATTACTTTTTGGAGCTATTTTATTTAACACTAAAGTTATAAAGTTACAATATTTAACTTAGCGTTATTTTAAATATTGAAGGGGTACTTTTGGGAGACATAAGAAGTCATTTTATAAGGGGTACTCTTGGTATGAGTTCAGGACAGCAAACTTCTACATGCTTTGGTTCATCATTCAATGACCTTTGGAGTTGGAATAGTAAGTGTTTTTGCTAGTCTTCATGGTTGTATCAGATTAGTACAAAGGAGACATGCTAGATTCATATGGTGTTATGTTGGTGAGTTTGTTAAACTCTTGCAAAGGATTGCTTCCCTTTTTGCAAGAAGATTGGAGTTCACATCTGCAGTTATGACTTTGCATGACACCTTAAGAAGGTCTATTGAGTATGGTTTTGGGTTGAACAAATATTTTTTCTAGTTGCCTAGGATCATGTCAGGTACAAGGAATGTAGTTATGGGAAGTACTAGTATGCTTCAGTGGGAGATGTTTCATGGTATAGGTTTCAGCCCTTAAAGGAAAGTGCAATATGGGCACGATGGATTGTTAGTTATGATCAAAGTGGCACAACGTTAGCATGATGGATCTTTTCTGAGGTAATTTGGAACCGTGGGATCATTCTTGGTTTCGGTTTGGATCAATTTGATGATTGTAGGGGTGTTTTGGCATTGCTTGATGTTTTGGCATTGCTTGAGGACAAGCAATCTTTGGGAAAGGCGAACTGTAATGTCTCCATTTTCAGGTTCTCTAGTAGTGTAGTTGTCACTAGCTTTTTGGGTTTGTGCCATCATGTTTAGAGGGGTAATTTGATGTTACTAGTGAGCTCAAAAGATTTTACGGAGGCATATGACACTTTCAGATGATATTTCTGACTTTTGGTTTGGGCTCCAAGATTTCTAGAGAGAATATCCATCTTTATTAAGTCACCCAATCAGGTCCGCTTATTATCATTTATCATCAAGATCACTCCTACATGATCAAATTTCAATTTTGATGTTTTTCGATTGTTTCCGCTAATTGGGTGTAATATTGAGCTATATTTAATTAATTTTACTAAGGTTGTCATTTTAATTAAAATATTTAATCGGGAACATCAATATTATAGCTCATTGGAAAGAGAACGAAAAGATTTAAATGATGGGATGCTTAAAAGTGACTTTCAATGCCAAAAATGTTTTAAAAGTAAAATAAATTACTTTTTGGAGTTATTTTATTTAATGCTAAAGTTATAAAGTTGCAATATTCAACTTACTGTCATTTAAAATATTGAAGGGGTACTTTTGGGAGACATAAGAAGTCATTTTATAAGGGGTACTCTCGGTATGAGTTCAGGACACCAAACTTTTGCATGCTTTGGTTCATCATTCAATGACCTTTGGAGTTGGAACAGTAAGTGTTTTTGCTAGTCTTCATGGTTGTATCAAATTAGTATAGAGGAGACATGTTAGATTCATATGGTGTAATGTTGGTGAGTTTGTTAAACTCTTGCAAAGGATTGCTTCCCTTTTTGCAAGAAGATTGGAGTTCACATCTGCAGTTATGACTTTGCATGACACCTTAAGGAGGTATATTGAGGAGTATGGTTTTGGGTTGAACAAATATTTCTTCCAGTTGCCTAGCATCATGTTAGGTACAGGGATTGTAGTTATGGACATTACTAGTATGCTTCAGTGGGAGATGTTTCATGGTATAGGTTTTAGCCCTTACAGGAAAGTGCAATATGGGCATAATGGATTGTCAGTTATGATTAGAGTGGTGCAACGTTAACATGATGGATCTTTTCTAAGATTAATTTGGAACCGTGGGATCATTCTTGGTTTCAGTTTGGATCAATTTGATGATTTTAGGGGTGTTTTGGCATTGCTTGAGGACAAGCAATCTTTGGGAAAGGCGGACTGTAATGTCTCCATTTTCAGGTTCTCTAGTAGTGTAGTTGTCACTAGCTTTTTGGGATTGTGACAGCGTGTTCAGAGGGGTAATTTGATGTTACCAATGAGCTCAGATGATTTTAAGGACTCATATGACACTTTCAAATGTTATTTTCGGCTTTTGGTTTGGGCTCCAAGATTCTTGGAGAGTGTCTATGTTTAGTAAGTCACCTAGTCGGGTTGTTTATTACCTTTTATCATCGAGATCACTCCTACATAATCAAATTTCAATTCTGATGCTTTTCAGTTGTTTTTGCTTATTGGGTGTAATATTGAGCTATATTTAATTAATTTTACTAAGGTTGTCATTTTAATTAAAATATTTAATCGAGCACCTCAGTATTATAGCTCGTTGGAAAGAGAACGAAAATATTTAAATAATGGGACACTTAAAAGTGACTTTCAGTGCCAAAAATGTTTCAAAACTAAAATAAATTACTTTTTGGTGCTATTTTATTTAACGCTAAAGTTATAAAGTTACAATATTTAACTTAGTGTTATTTAAAATATTTAAGGGGTACTTTTGGGAGACATAAGAAGTCATTTTATAAGGGGTACTCTCGGTATGAGTTCAGGACAGCAAGTTTCTACATGCTTTGGTTCATCATTCAATGACATTTGGAGTTGGAACCATAAGTGTTTTTGCTAGTCTTCATGGTTGTATCAGATTAGTACAAAGGAGACATGTTAGATTCATATGGTGTTATGTTGGTGAGTTTGTTAAACTCTTGTAAAGGATTGATTCCCTTTTTGGAAGAAAATTGGAGTTCACATCTACAGTTATGACTTTGCATGACACCTTAAGGAGGTATATTGAGGAGTATGGTTTTGGGTTGAACAAATATTTCTTCCAATTGCCTAGGATCACGTTAGGTACAGAGATTGTAGTTATGGAGATTACTAGTATACTTCAGTGGGAGATGTTTCATGGTATAGGTTTCAACCCTTACAGGAAAGTGCAGTATGGGCACGATGGATTGTCAGTTATCATTAGAGTGGTGCAATGTCAGCATGATGGATCTTTTCTGAGATTAATTTGGAACCCTGGGATCATTCTTGGTTTCAGTTTGGATTAATTTGATGATTGTAGGGGTGTTTTGGCATTGCTTGAGGACAAGCAATCTTTGGGAAAGGCGGACTGTAATGTCTCCATTTTCGGGTTCTCTAGTAGTGTAGTTGTCACTAGCTCTTTGGGTTTGTATCATCATGTTCAGAGGGGTAATTTGATGTTACCAGTGAGCTCAGATGGTTTTAAGGAGTCATATGACACTTTCAGATGTTATTTTTGGCTTTTGGTTTGGGCTCCAAGATTCTTGGAGAGAGTGTCTATCTTTAGTAAGTCACCCAATTAGGTCCGTTTATTATCTTTTATCATGGAGATCACTTCTACATAATCAAATTTCAATTCCGATGCTTTTTGGCTATTTCCGCTAATTGGGTGTAATATTGAGCTATATTTAATTAATTTTACTAAGGTTGTCATTTTAATTAAAATATTTAATTGGGCACCTCAGTGTTATAGCTCATTGGAAAGAGAACGAAAAGATTTAAATGATGGGACGCTTAAAAGTGACTTTCAATGCCAAAAATGTTTTAAAAGTAAAATAAATTACTTTTTGGAGTTATTTTATTTAACGCTAAAGTTATAAAGTTACAATGTTTAACTTAGCGTTATTTTATTTAAACTATTGAAGGGGTACTTTTGGGAGACATAAGAAGTCATTTTAAATTTAATAGAGTATTCCCTAAACCTAGACGCCACATTGGGGAAATAAAGAAAATTCAAATAAATTAAAAAAGGGGGAAAAAAGCGAGTGGGGTGTGGCCTTCTAGAGAGTTATAAAAGATGATTTGAGGAGTTCATTTGGATATGCTTGGTTTTGGATATTTGGTTTTTGCTTGTTGGAGAAGTTGGTTCTTCTTCTTCTTGGTTTGTGAGGATGGAAACTCTTATAGGCAACATTTTCCACATTATTAAAAGACATAATCTGCAGAATTACTTGGTGATTTGACACAGATCACAGCTGGGCATTAGTGAGTTTTGATTTCTTCTTCTTCTTCAGTTCTTCAAGCCCAATATTACCAGAGATTTATTGTGGTGATTGAATAAGGAGAGTTTAGGGATTTATTGTAGATCTTTTGCCAGTTTGAGGCTGGCCGTACTAGTTCCTTGCTAGCCGTACATGCTTGGTAGGTCGTTGGATTCCAGTTGTTGGTCAGTTAGGGTTTTGGAGGGGATTTACTTACTGGTTGGGGTTGCCCTAGGCTGGATATTACAGATTTTTCTTTGCATTGGCTTTGGAGGAAAGTTTTGAAGAGTGGCGTCCCATTATTGGAGTTACCAGCTTGCTGGTTGTAGCTACAGCACATTGTCAAAGTTCATAAAAATTTTAGGGTATGTTGGATTTGGATATGTTATGACATTTTATGATCTGGGTCACCTTTGTAATTGAGTAAAATTGCATTTTCTGATCCAAATACAAATCTGGAATTTTCTGCTGATTATAACTCTGAAAATTGTAAAATTTCCAAGTTGTTTCATTGCTGCAATCTATTTAATTTCTGTTCATTATTACAAAGAATTATCATCTGCATATTACCTCCTCCTCCTCTCAAAACACATCAAACCAATCACGAAAAAAAACAAGGCAGAACAGGGGTGTATGTTACAACTCCATAGTGTCGTTGTTTGGTATTTTTGTGTGAACTCACCAAGCAAATGAAGCCAGTAGATGCCTAAGACCATGTGAGCTCCACCCAAAAAAATTATACAAAAATCAAGAGTAATAGTATGCCCATCTAATACTACCTATAATTGGTAGACAATC